>RJWJ010037124.1:0-15727 GCA_004363605.1 Indri indri | reverse complement strand
GTGCAGTCACTGCCAGCATTTGAAACACATACAAATCAGCCACATCCACAAGCCACCTAACCTGCTGAAACACATCTTCACACTTTATGCTCAGAATCTAGACTTTGACAATTTCCCAGGGTCTCTGCAATTGCTTTCAAACAACTCCTGTTTTCAGCTCCATTTGCCTCAACTTCCCTGGAGATCTTATGACCTCTGCATGGTACCCTAATTTAAGCAATTACTTTCTAGTTTCCTGTACAGGGTGCTTGCTTATGATGTCTTCTTCCCTGTGTTCATTCAATAAATATTTATGAAGTTCTTGCTGTTTATCAGACCCTGTCCTAGGCAGTAGGAAGAATATGAAACGAGATAAACAAAACTCCTACACTCACAAAGCTTACACTCTGGTAGAGGAGACAGCAGGTAAGCATGTAAACAAATGAATACATAAAAGCCTGGGTCTTACTCTCTGGGTGCCATGAGGAAAATACAGTAATGGGATAAAGAGTGTCTGTGGAGCTGTGGTTGCCACTTTCGCTAAGGGAGTCAGGAAGGCCTTTCTGTGATGACTCTCGAGTGAGACATGAATGACGAGAGGGAGGCAACCGCACAAAGATCTGCGGGTGAGTGTTCCGGGTAAGAGGACAGAGCAAGTGCAAAGGCCCTGGGGTGGAAATAAGCCTGGACTGTCTGAGGGCCAGAGAGGGGGCCGGAAGAGCTGGGATGCTGTGAAGGAGGGTGAAAGTGACAAGACATGAGATTTAGAGGGAGGTAGGGGCCAGCTCAGGCAAGGCAGTGGTTCTTAACCCTGACCGCCCACTGACTAATCCAGGAAAACAGATATGGCTAGGGCTCCATCCTCAGAGGTCCTGATCAATTGATCTGAGGCGGGACCTGGGCATTTGTCTGTTTAAAATTTCCCTAGGTGATTTTAGTGTGCAGTCAGGGGTGAGAACCACTCATGTAGCACCTTGCAGGATGTGTTCTAATTGCAGCAGGTAGCTAAGTCCCTGACCGGCAGCATCAGCGTTACCTGGGATCTTGTTAGACATGCAAATTATGAGGCTCTATGCCCAGAGTTTGATTCAGTGGATCTGGGGTGGCACCTGGTCAATTGTGTTTTAACAAGCCCTCTGGGTGGATGCATGTGGAAGTTAAGAACCACTGCAATAGAGGGTTTCAAGTGAGGAAATGACAAAATTGGATTTATGCTTTAGCCAGGTGAGCCTAAAATAGTCTCTACTTGGGCAGTCACGTTCTGCCTTTCCCTTCCTGGTTGGGGAACCTCACCTGTATTTGTCTTGCCTTTTTCCTGAAATAGCAACTGCCAGCCAGGGGAGTTGAAAAACCTTTGGACAATACCACTTACTGAGACTGGATAAAATCAAAAGTCTTTAGTGTTGGAGAGATTAGAGTTGGCTCATTTTATAATTGAGGATACTGAGGCCCCAAGGATACTGTCGCCTATCAGACTGAAGATTGTGGCATTAGCTGAGCTTGGATCTCGATCATCTTCTAGCCCAGGTCCCTGCACGTGGCCGCTGGAGCCTCTGTGACTAGCTCATGTCAACTGGAAGCAAAGGGCCCATAGAAGCTTTGAAGACACCTCTCTGTATATAATTCAGGCCTGTGCACTGCTGCTGGGCTCAAACGGTGCAGTGAGGGGATGTGAGCTGTTGTCTTCTTGGGGAAGGCAGTGCTGTCTGCCATAACCTTCCTTCCCCCAGGGAGTGCAGCACCCACGGGAGCACCCTGGGACACGCTGCTCTTCTTCGGAAACTACGTTCCCAGGCTCTCCCTGCTGACCCAGAGAGCAGACTAGGCAGGGGAGGGATTCTCTGCCCTGGAGAAGGGTCTGCGGCCAGCCCCCAGCTGGGCAGGAAGCCATTGCAACCCCACGCAGCTGGCGTCCTTGTATGATTCAGGCTCCTGCTGCAGCCCTGACACAAGAGGAGGTGTCTGGCCTCTGCTCATGTCCAGGACCAGGGCCAATCAGGCCTAAGAGAGCACCAGTGATGGATGTTTGCTCCAAGGGCTCAGAGTTCAAGTTCAGTAGCTTTCTATGGGGCATGAGCCCCCTTTGGTACCCTCACATGTCCAGAGAAATGGGGCCTACTTACCCCGAGGACAGCGCACACACCTCGGCCCTGAAGTGGGGCAAGGCAGTGTTGTGAGAGGGAACACGCCTCCTTTCGGGGAGGCCCCTGAACACAGAACTATGCAAACACGTTAAACTCCAGGCCAGGGCTCCCGGATCCTGCATTGTGTGTGTCTGATGGAGTCTGAAGGGCCCCAAATCCCTGAGCACCAGGAGTCCTCCTCCTCTGTGATCCTCCCAGAATTCTCTCTGCAGTCACCAAAGCCTGCTCTTCCTGCTGTGAGACTACAAATACAGTCTGGGGACCCCAAAGCCATCAATATGAGCAATAATCTGCGTGCTGGCTGTCGGCGGGTCAGGGCTGGGCCTCCCTGGGTGCCAGGCGGGGGTGGGGAGGGGTGGGTGGCTGGCGGGTGAGGCAGGACTCACCTGGTTCTTCTTCATGAACAGCTGCACGGTTTGCAGGTTAGTGCCATAGTCGGCTGACTGGGCCAGAGGCAGCCTCTCCTCCACCCAGAGCTGCAGAGACGAGAAGGCAGGTGACAGCTGGTGACAATCATGGCCACCCTTTCCTGCACCCTCACCGTGGGCCGGACAGAGCTTTGCTGGCAGTGCCTCCCTGGTTCCTCCCATCAGGGTTGTGCCCCCATTTTAAAGATGGGGATACTTGAACATTTGGAACTGAGGTCCCAAATAACTTGTTCCCGGTCACACAGTGGGAAAGTCACACAGCTGGATCTCGAACCCCAGTCCGTCTGACCCCAGAGTCCATGCTCTTCGCCATCAACACTAGCAAGTGGACAGCGAGCTACCATTCAGAGAGAACCGGCTTGACTTTTCCATTTAACGTAATCATCATCCCCAAAGCCCTGAGAGATAACGGGGTGAGATGACCAGTCATCTGCTGCCAAGAATTGCTCTGGATGGCAGCCAGCCACCCCGGTGGCAGCTGGTGGCTCAGCCTCAGGGGTGGGGAGAGGCTGCAGCCCACGCACCGTCTCATCCTCTAAGTCCCGGCTGATCTGCAGCTTGGCTTTGGAGGATTCTAGCTGCTTCTTCCTCCTCTCCAGGGGTTCCAGGAGGTCCAGAAATCGCTTCTCGATGCTCACGTCTGCATCTCCCGCCTCCTCTTCCAGCGAGGGCACCTGGGCAAACAGCTCGCCTAGCTCCTCCTTGCGCACGTTCACTTGGTCCTCCACTCGCTGAGACACGAGGGGATGGTGTCAGCACCAGCCATGGCACCCAGGCAGCCCCTCCCTTCCTCTTCATTTATCTGTGCCTCACCATCCTTTAAGGCCCAGTGTGAGCACAGCCTCCTCCAGGAAGTCTCCCTGGATGCTCCCATCCCCCTTTGCCTCCTCTGAGAGCCTGTCCTATATTTCTCATGCATCCCTTGGATCCCTGTCCTACCCACTGCAAAAGGGCTAGAAGATGGATGATGAACCAGGAGACGTTTTTGTATGATAAAAGCAAGTCCAGTTAAGAGGAACAGGAGGAGTACTTACGTTAAAGTTTCCGATTTGCTCCCACCATCCCTTCCATCCTAACACTCTGAGTCCACAACCCGCTCACGTGCCTTCAGCTTCACCAGCATGCGGTTGACACTGGTCAGGTCCTTGCCCGGGTCGTCCGACCGCAGTTGGTCCTCCATGGCGCTGATCCACTTGCTGAGGTCGGCATGGGTCTGCAAGCGCAGGTCCGAGCTCCTTGCGGCCGAGAGCTGCCGGGCCTTCTCCTTTGTGGTGGTCTGCAGCTCGTCCCAGAGCCGGTGCAAGGCGTCCAGCCTCTGGGACACCAGGTCTGCATACTGGGGCTTCTCTTCCATCAGCTGTTTCCCTTCCTGCGGGGAAGGAGGAGAGCTCACCCTCTGAGGCCTTGGGGGCCTTGGAGCTGCTCTGCTCCTGGTGGTTGCAAGAGGCTACCCAAGGGGAGGTCAGCGAGGCAAAGAATCTGCACAGAGCGTGGGTGAGGCTCAACTGAAACTGACTCTGTACTCCCAGAGCTATTTGTAGGGGAAGGCAGGGCAGGGAGAGCAGTGAGTTGGGGGCAGATGACTCAGGGAGCCTACAGCTCCCCACGCAGTGTGAGGCCAGGGGTACTTTATTCTTCTCTCCATATTTCCTGGACCTAAGATAGGGCCTGGCATTTTGTAGGACTCGATGAGTATTTCCTGGATGGATGGAGAAAGCCGTCCTTTGGCAGGAGGGTGAGAAATCCTTCATAAACGTAGGAAAAATGTTATCTGAAGGAAAAGCCAAGGGCAGATCCTATAATTAACAAGGATCAACTGGCACTAAAACCAAGATTCCAGATCCATCCAGGAATGGCCAGCACAGTAACCTGCCTCTGTGTTCCACAGGTTGTACACTAACCTTCAGTGACTAAACACCTTTGGAGCACTAAATACCTAATATTTCTTCACAGATGAGGAAACTGAGGCACAGGGAGGTTAAGGAGTCAGTCTGGCTCCAGAGGCCACACTCTTAACCACCATGCGGGCTTGTGTGACTGCTAGGGCTGCTTCTTTGTGGACAGCCACAGCAGACAGGAGCGAGGGTACGCGATTTCCAGATCTAACTCCAAGCACATTTTGACTTGTGCTACAGGGCAAGCTCATCACAGAGGGGTCCCTTGGTTTGCCATCTACAGGGGGTGCTGCCCGGCCAAATGATGAGGATTAATGGCTCCCCTGGGCCACCCTGGCCACTTCATGTGTTCCCCTGGCCCTGGGCAGGACAGTGCTGGAGCCCTGTGAGGATAATGGAGAGCGAACAGTGAGAACTGTGGTCCTGGCACTGGACGTTGAAGCTCTAGCTAGGGTGTCCTCCGTGTCCTGGCCTGTCCCCAGATTCAGGTGGCCCAGCCAAGAGGCACCAATTCTGACCAGGCTTAATAACACTGGCTATGTCCAGAGTTCTGGAGGTTTAACTACTATTTAGAGAAGGGTTTTCAATGCCAAGTTCTACACTGTCCAGCAAGCTTCAGGACGGTGTCTACACCCCAGGGGAAGCCTCACTCAGGCAAGCAGACCTGTGCAGAGCAACCCCACCGGCCACTAGTTCTGCTTACTGCATCGATGTTCTCCAGCCACCCTTGGTGGGAGGCCAGCTCTGCCACGAATGCCTGGTGCTTCAGCCACATGTTGTGAAGGTTTCGCGCTTCACCATAGGAGACATCCTGAGAGGTCAGCAGCTTGTCATTGATCCAGAGAGTGAGCTGTGGGCACAAAGAGTGGGTCCGACCGTCCCTGAGTGTATCTCTTCGGCAGGGCAGGACCCGCTGCCCACCCTGGCTGCAGAAGGAGGCAGGAGTGCACGAACAGAGGAGAACTCATCTCCAATCCTGGGGCCCTGAGTCCCTGCACAGGTAGATTAACCTACGGCGTGCCAGGGCTAAGATGTGGGCACGAGTGTGTCTTCCCCACTCCAGTGAGCAGTGTGAGACCAGGGATGCTTTATTCTTCTCTCCGTGTTTCCAGGACCTAAGACAGGGCCTGGCATTCTGTAGGAACTCAATGAGTATTTACCGGATGGATGCAGAAAGCTATCCTTTGGCAATAGGGTGAGAAATCCTTCATAAACACAGCAAAAATGTTATCTGAGGAAAAAGCCAAGGGCAGATCCTATAATTAACAATGGGGGAAGAACTGTCATGAGCACCCATTGTTTCGAAGATGTCCTGGCACCACACCAAGCCTGGCTTGTGCCAAGGCAGAGGTAGATGGAAACAAAGTTGTCTGGGCTGAGAGGAAAGGGGAATGCAGATGAAAGCAAGAAAGAAGTGAGGAAAAGCCCCAGCCCACACGGGAAGTACTGGCAACGGAGGGCCCAGGAGGGCAGATTAGTGACCTTCCTTACACAGCTGGCCCCAGGCAGAGTTCTGAGCCAGCAGTTCTGCAACTGTGAGACTTGTTTAAAGTCCTCCTTTCTCTCTCTCTCGCCCCTTAAGGCTCTGATTCATCCGGCCCGAGCGGGGCCCAGGAGTCTGCTTTACCTAGGGCCAGGCCTGGCTTCACAATGTGGGGGCGGGGGCACTAGGACAAAGTGAAATTGTTCAAAGGTATTAAGAATTTCAAGACAGCAAGAGCAGAACATTAAACCAAGCGCAAGAGCCTTCTAAGCACAGGCCCTGTGTGAATGAACACACAGGTCGCGTGCCCTTGAAGCCGGCCCTGGCCAGGGTCCTGGGTGATTCTAGAATCGGTAGTGCTCAGACTGCTCTTGAGAAACTCTTGGCCTACACTTGGCAAATTAAAGCATGACTTCTCAGATTTGAAAAAAAAACTAGTGTAACCGAAGATTCCAGAGCATGACCCAGCCATCAAGAACCCAGAGTTCCCCAACCATGGAATCCAAGCTGGAAAAGATCCCTATGTCCCTACGGACTTCCCACCTCTAGGGCACTCTGCTTCTAGAAAGGAACCGCCTGAAGAACATCCCCGGCCTTGCCGGAGCCTCACCTCCTGGCAGTTCTGGAGGAAGTTCTGTAGCTCAAGGTTGTCTCTCAGCACCACCGAAGCCTCCTGGGCCTTCTCCTCGTTCTTCCTGTGCCTGGAAGCGAAGCCAAAGCCGCAGTCACGACAGTGCCAAGCCTGGGGTCCTCACTCGACACCCTCAGCCCCTCCGTGGCTCCAGGGACCCCTGGGTCAGCTAGTACCTGTCCTCAATCAGCTGCACCTTCTCCCTGATCTTGTCTGAGTACAGGTTTCCCTCGGCTACAAGCTTGTTTCCAGAGTCCACAGGACTCAAGACCTTATCCCGGT
Organism: Indri indri; assembly: GCA_004363605.1. Taxonomy (NCBI): domain Eukaryota; kingdom Metazoa; phylum Chordata; class Mammalia; order Primates; family Indriidae; genus Indri; species Indri indri. The sequence goes on along the minus strand of RJWJ010037124.1, from coordinate 8,885 downwards.
TGTTCTCCATAGACACCAGGAACTCCTCGAACTTGCGGATCCCAGCCTCTGCAGCTTCGAGGGAGTCTGGGGGCTCCAGGTGAGCCAGAGTATATTCCTGTTGAAGCGAGTTTCCAGACAAGGCATGAGGCAAGCTGAGGAAGCGGGGAGTGCACCTGCCAAGCGGGAGCTACGGCGTGAAAGGCGCCCCCTAGAGTTGTGCAAGGAAGACGCTCTGCTCCTGGGGCCTTGGGTACCCAGCGAACAGTGTGCCTCACCACCAAGGCAAAATTCACTTCTCCAGCCTCTGATGGACCCAGAGTAAGGCATCATTTGGGACACAGGGTGGGAAAAAGCACGTGACAAGGAACAAAGAGCATTTCCCTCCCAATTAGCAACTACGGAGAGTCCAGGAAAAGCGTAATTTGGTCCCTGAGCCTTACAGCACGCTTGCAGACGCACCCCCAGCGCTGCTGCCCGAGAGACCCCCGCCCCCGCCCCGAGTCCCTCTCTACCTGGTTGCTAAGGATGGCTTCAGCCTGCTTGGCATCTTTCTGGAACTCCTGGAAGCCCAGGCACTGGGCGAGGGAGTGGCCGCGGCTCTCCCACATCCGGCGCAGGGCGTCCCAGCCGGAGTCCAGGCCCCTCAGCCGCTGGCCCAGAAGCACGTACTCCGGGTCCTTCTGGTCTCGGATCACCTTCTCCCCGGACTCCTTGACGTGCCGGTAGCTCTCCTGGTGCCCGTCAATCTCATCCTTGATGGCCGCATGCTGCTGCAGGAGCTGCTCGGCCTCCGGGAGCGACTCGGGCGTGTCCTCGGAGGCCACAGCCTTCTGGGTGATGGACAGCCAGGCCTGGAAGTCGTCCAGGTCCTGCAGGAAGGCCTGTAGCTGGCTGGCTTCCCCCAGGGAGGCCTCCTGGCCCTGCAGGGCTCGCTGCAGGCCCTGCCACAGCTCCTCCACGTAGGCCTGCCGCTGGCTGACGTCCTCCTTCAACTCGGGGTGCGACTCCATCAGCCGCTGCGACTCACGCTCCAGGGCACCCACGCGGGCCTGGATGGCAGCCACATCGCGCTCCAGCCCTGACAACTTCCGCTGGATGGCGATGACGCCCGCCAGGTCCCGCCCCAGGTCCTTGGTGGACTCCACCACCTTCGTCTTGTCCGTGATCCACTTGCTGGTCTCCTCGCAGTCCACGCAGTAGTTGTGCACACGGAGGGCCGAGTCCACCGCCTCCCGCCGCGCTGACACCATGGCCTGGAATGCCTGCCACCTGCCGGGTGGGGACACGGCCCGGGGGAAACAGAGAGACTCCTTCCTCAACTCTTCCCACAGGGAACCCCTTCCCAGATTTCCCAGGAGTCTCCCCGCACAGAACGTGCATGCTGAAAAGAAAAACATTATCTACCTAACAAACTGTGGGTGAGCAAAATTTATTTATCCAATTTTACTCAAGATATATATAACTGTCAGTCAGCTCTTTTTATCAGCAGGAGGCAAGCAGTGATGTGTGATTGCAACCACGAGTAAAGGAACATGAAAGTAAATGCTTCTGCATGCAGTTGGATTTCAGGCAAATATATGAATTCCCTAGGTTTATAAAATACCAAAAATAATCAGAAAGCTCACATTATTAACTTCAAGAATGCTTCAGGACATAGGGTCCCCAGCTGCCCTAGAACCCTGCAAATGCCCAAGGCCACACTCAAAGTGCCCTAGGTACTGAAAAAAAAAAATCCCCACCTTGGATCTAAAAGAAAGGGAGCCTGGTAAAGAAGAAGAGGAAGAGGAGGGAAGGAAGAGCTATGATTATAATTAAAATGAGTAACATAATCTTAATCTTCAAGGGCAGTGTTGTTACGAACAGAGAAACGTGCTAAAGTCTGGTGGACGCCCAGGGCCCGGGTCGAGCTGTAGTACACGAGCCTCTTTTAAAGGGCTGCCCACCAGCCCGGCCAGACTGTCAGGGACACCTCCCGGGGACCCAGGTTTATTCATTCTGCATCACTGAAATATATCCGCACATGAGAGGGTGCGGAATGCTCATTCCTATTGAACCCATCTTTCTGGAATACCTGCGAGGGTACAAGGCAATATGTTAGACTTTGGGAGAATACAGAAATAACCAGACTTTGCCCTGTGGAGTGTTGTGATTTAGAGAGAAATTCAGACAAGCTCACAAAACTATAGCGCAAAGTGCTATGTACACTGCACACGCCAGGCAGAGCAGACCGAGGGAGCCGGAAGGAATGACAGGGTAGTGGTGGCACGTTTCAGGTGGTTGCCAGTCTCTGGGCGAACAGACCCTCAGTGTCTCCACTGGAGTGATGTGGTTAAGGATGGGACCAAGTATATCATTCATCTTTGTCCCCAGGGGGTGGAGGGTGAGGGGCCAGGCAGTTGGACTGGGCAGAGTGTAGCGTGGCATTCCCGAGGCGTGACAGCAGCACCAGTCTGGCTTGAAAGACAGGTCTGCAAAGAGAAGCAGGGGACAGGCTGGGAGGGATCGGGAATGCCACGAGAGGAGAGAGGGCACCTGCAGGTTTCTCAGCTCCCCTCCCAGCCCAGGACGTACCCATGCTCTGGGGGATTCTGTGCCTGGCTGGTACACAGACAGTGCTCTGAGGCTGGGAAAGCAGAGGAAAGGAGCTGAAGGTTTTCTCCAAGCTGGTCTGACACCTCTGCGAAGGGACAGAGGTGCTCCTGGGAGAGGGTCTGGCTGTGCCTCAAGGGAAGAGGCCCCCTGGTGACTTTCCAGACCTTTCCTGGTGTGGCCTCATTTTAGCCACTGAGTAGAGGCCATGCTGGAGGTGGGCTGGGGGTTGGGTCTAGTCCGCCTCCTGGGCCCGCCTTTTCTGCTTATACCACACCGTCTCTGGGATGGAGGAGGCTGATAGAGCCACCCTGATTAGCACTGATCACGCAACATCAGGAGTCCAAGTTTGGTCGTGGGCCCGAGATTTTTGGAAAAATGTTGGTCAACTGGATGCCTACGGTGAAAGATGATCACATACTCAGCAAGTGTTTGAATGACTCCTATGTGCCAAGCTTGGCAGAAAAACCTCAGCTTTGTCCAAGTCCCCTCATTGACTAAGCATTTACCATGCAACTATCACGCACCTCGTGCCCAGCACCGACCTGGGCACTGGGGGTGCAGCAAAGAACAAAGCCAAGTCCTTGCTTTCATGCAAGTGGGTGCAGCGTAAACAAATCTGCAGCCCATAAGGTGGTGATGAGTGCAAAGAAAAAATAAAGCAAGGTAACGGGATCGAGGCTGAAGGGTTGGTGAGAGGGAGGATGAGCTGCTTTCAATGGGGTGGTCAGCGCAGGCCACTCCAATAAGCTGGCATTTGAGCGAAGACCTGAATAAAGTAAGAGAGCAGACCAAGGGGTTAGCTAGAAAAAGCATGTTCCAAACAGATGGAGGCTTGGCCGAGAACGTGCCTGGTGTGCCGGGCACTGCGGGCACTGAGTAAGAACAGAGCTCTTCCTCTGCTTAGAGTCCAGTAGGAAAGTCCGTCAGCACAGAAGTAATCATAACACTAGGTAGGATGGGAAGCTGGAAACCAGCACAAAGGAGGGAAAGACAGCTTTTCAGCTGGGAAACTGAGAGGGAGGTGACCTGGGCTGGCCTGCAGGACAGACAGGATTTGGAACATACAGCTGGAAGAGAATGCACACTGAGATGACCATGGCAGAGGCTCAGAGGTAGGACTGGGTGGTGGTGTAGGATGAGAGTGTTTCAAAAAACATTTAAAGGGCTGTACATGGAAGAGGAATCAGGATAAGTCTGATATCTCTAAAGGGCAGAGCCCGAGCAATGTGTACACATTTCAAGGAGGCAGATTTCTACCCAACGTGAGATTAAACTTTTTAACCAAAGGGAGTTGCCCCAGAGTGGGATGGGCTGCATGGTGGTGGAGTGAGCTCTCCACCCTGGCTAGACGGGGTGACTTCTCAGGCCCCCTTCGATTCTCAGATCTAGTGGAGAACCATCTCACCATCTCGTGCCTCAGGGTTTTTCTTGCCTAAGGATGGCAGGTACACTGATGTTTTTCACTTGGGATGAGGCACAGTTTAAGGGTGTGTAAAGGTCGACATTCTCAGACTATAGCTCATTGTATAGCTGACAAGTTCTTGCTGTCTGAAGTTTCTCTGGTTTGGAGCTGCTCTAGTTTCCTAAATTAAGCAGCAATTGCAATCATCTCTCAATCTCTCTTTCTCACACACATGCACACACACACACTCACACAAACCATTATCCACAAGCCTAAAGGAGAGTCCTCCTCCTCTGTATAAACGCCAGACTTGAGGAGCAATCTCCTGACCTGCAGTCCCCATCTTTCAACGTTGAGACAATCCGCCCCAGTCTAGTGGCTCCAAAGTGTCCTGGTCACCCCCTGCCTCTCTGTAGGCTGCCAGCAGATTCTCCACCGTGACGATCCTTCCCTTTACAACTGAGTCTTCCCTAAGCCTGCCTCCCCGACTGCCTCAGGCAGGGCGAGGCTCAGGCACACAAGTGTGGGGAAGGGGCCGGGGTAATGGGGAGGTCGTGGCCACGTGGCATTGAGTGTGCAGGGCCCAGGGTGAAAACAGGGAACACAGACATTTGCTCTGTCCTCAAAGATCCTCCAGGAACTAATGGGCAATTATGCCCCACACTGAAAGCACCCCTTCTCTAAAGGCTCCTCGGGGCCTGGTTTTTGTTCCGGCCACAAAGCTTGCTCAAGGCTCCCTGCTAATTCCCCTCTTCGTTCAAGCCAGCCTCATTATCGATGCTGCATTTTGGCACAGGCAGGAGCATTCTTTTATGGACAGTACTTAAGAGCTCTCAGAAAGCAATTTTCCCTGCTCAAGAATGTCCAGGGAAACATGGCCTGAGAACCATATGGCCTGATTCTAACTGCATGCACACTCAGAATGCCCCCTCCGTCACACATACACACACCCCTTCTCCCCAGGCCCAGCACTGCAGCCTGTCTCTCTCCCTCCCTGAGCTGCTCACCACTGCGGCCCTCTCCTTGCTCCACTGCTACTAGGAAGGAGATGGTGGCTGAGAAAGACAGGTGCACTGAGGGTATAAACGCGGCGGTGTGTAGCCGGTGGCCTGAATATGGGGCCATGCCCCTCTGGGGGTGTCAGGTGCCAGGAGACAATGTCCCCAGTCCCACCCATACCCCACCTGGTGTTCAGGTGGTCCTGATACTGCTTGACTTCCCCACTGCGCGGGTGGCCGCTCTCTACCAGGCTGTTGGCAGCGAGGTTCACGCCATCAATCTGAGTTATCAGAGTCTTCATCTCCTGGTCCAGGATGTCGAACCTGATATAGAGAGAGGAAAGCAAGGACCAATGAGGCAGCAGCAGACCCTTCCTTGCCAGTGGCCCCCTGGTCTCCAGAATGCATAGCTCTTGCTTTCTCCTTCCTCCCCGAGCCCATTTGCCCAGGTGACGGGGAGAAAGGAGACGCATGTGCTGGCACACCCTCCTCTCTGGTTCACCATCCAATTCCATGGTTTGGCTTTGTCTGGACCAGGCCAGGAGAGAGCCGGTTACTTACTACATAGCCTTCTGGTGCAACAGAGAAGTGTGAAGGGGAGAGAGGGCTGAAAAGAGGTTGCAGGGTGTTTAGGGGGGTGTCAATTGCCACAAGGGCCACCTGCCATGCCCCCAGTGTCCCAGCTGCTGCTCTTGGACCCTGATTCCACCTTGACCCAAAGGATACCTTCCCCAGCCAGACGCTCCATTCCTGGGTAGGACAAGGGAGAGATGCCAAGGGGAGGGGGATTTGTGCTCCTGAAGGTAAGAGTCCAGGACTCTGCAGCATCAGGGCAGGACCACCTCGGCACTGCTCCAGGCAGTGGTATCTCCTCCTCCTGGACTCCCTGGATTCTGTGCTTGGGCTGCTGAGATGCTGCACAGACCCAGGCATGCCTCCCATCGCAGTGCTGATGGAATCGGAACACCGGGAGTAAGAGCAGCCTTGCGGACAGGTGGTTTGCAAACCGGTCTCTGTGGCCCCTCTAAGTTCTGTGGCTTAGGGACTGTCACAGAAAGCTAGAGCTGGTGGGGTCCCAGCCTCTCAGCCCCCTTATCCAGAGAAGCTCCACTTTTCCTCTGTGTTACATGGATGTTCCACACACAACTAGTTTGGGAAAAGACTGCTGTAGCTGAAAGGTAATTGAATAATTGGATTAGAAAATTTTCCTTTGTTTGAGGAACCAAAGGCCCCAGTGGGTGAAGTACCCAAAGCCACAGAGTCATCATAGAAGTCGTGACTCCCAATGGCTTGGCTTTGCAATAAAGGACACCCCAGGACCTCTTAAAGAGACCCCTGTTGATCCAGCTGTTATCTAACCAGGTGGGAGGTGAGGAAAAGATGAGCCAGCTCTGACCTGTGCTGCACGACCTCCAGGTCCTCCAGGGTGTCTGGGATCTCCATCTGAGCTAGCCACTTCTCCTTCTCGCCCATCCACAGCTCACAGGCGTCAGTCTCCCCAAACACCGTGTACAGGTCCAGGGCGTCCTGTAGCCTCTGTCCCCGCAGGTCCGCCTGGGCCACCACCTGTTGGTAGACCTCCCGGAGGGCCTGCAGCCGATTGGTCACATCTGGGGAATCCCGAAACTCTTGGGGGAAGCCCTGGGCCTGCTGCTCCAGGTGCTCCATCACCAAGCGGTTCTCTTCCAGCTCCTCCAGGAAGTCCTTGTGCTTTTTCCCCAGGGCCCGTGTGGCCCCTTCATCCTGCCCTACATCTTCACCTGAGAGCAGCCGGTGGGCATCTTGCAGCCAGGCCTTCAGGTCATCTGCATCACCCTGGAACTGGAAAAAGTTCTCAGCATCCTGGAGGTTGTTCTTGCGAAAGGCAGCCAGCTCCTTCAGCTGGTCCCACTGGGCCGACACCTCCGTGATGCGGGCCTTGATCTGTGGGTGCCCAAACTGTTTGCGTGCAACCATGCCCTCGGCCTCCTGGAAGATCTGCTCCAGGTGAGTACCCAGCCCGCGGAGCTCATCTTCAAAGGCCTTGTGCTTGCGCTGCAAGATGAGCACACTGGTCAGGTCCTTGCCATAGTCCAGAGAGGAGTAGATCTGCTCCTTCTCCTTGATCCAGCTCTCAGCCTCATCCATCTCCCAGAAGAACTTCCAGAGCCGCTTGGACTGCTCTAGCTGGGCCTTGCGCCCAGCTGCCATGTTGCTCAGCTCCCCAAAGCACTGCTCCAGGTGGCTGATGCGGTCCCGGATGACCTGGGGGTCACATGGCTGGTACCCTGGGAGGAAGAGGAGGGGGGAGGACAAAGGGGGCAAGGGCTTCATTTATGGGCAAGCCTCTGGTCGGTTTCCAGATTAGAACCACACAATCCAGAAGCTGCCATGTCACTAGGGCTTTGGGATTAGATGCAGGGGGTCCCTGCAGGCCAGATTCTTTATAATTAGCTCCCGCTGAACTTCGGAAATAAGGAAGATTAAAAGTTGGGTCAGTTCTCAGTAGAAATGCACAACATGAAGTTATTTTTCAAAAAGCTCAGATATATACTTCAAGGTGATCCTGCAGGCGGGCAGTGAGGTCTCCTATTTAAGACCCAAAACTAGAAACCTAAATTGTCTCAGCCATAACTTGAACTAGCAAGGAGAATGAGAGATGGAAGAGGCCTCCTCAGTGCTTACAAATGCCTTTCTGATTATAGGTTACCGAAGCAGTTCCCTGCTGTCTGGAGAGTTCTGCCATCCCTCAAGCTTCTTTCACATACCATTACTTGATGAAAGAAGCAGAATTCTTCTTGTTCCTGGAGATTTATCTAAGGTGGGGGGCTGGCATCAGCGGCCTCACCTTTCTCCTCAGCGAACTGCAGGGTAGCCGCGGTGATGGACCTCACTTTGTCCCCTTGGATGGCGATGTCGGCCTCCACCAACTTGTGCTTCTGTAGCAAGTCTTCGACCTCCAACAAGTGCTTCCCAAACTCGGCAGACAAGAGGTGAGCCTGGCAGAGAGGACAGGTAGAGGGAACAAGAAGTGAAGCCACCTATACATCGGGAGAAGAGACCCTGCAAAGGGCGTGGCCAGGGTGTCTGAGCCAGGGTGGGTGAGAAAACAGCCGCTGCTTGGGATGGAAAAGCTACAGAGCAGGAGTGCCACTGGGGGTGCCCATCAGAATCACCCATGGGACGTCTCACAGAAGCCCCACACTTATCTACCACATCTGTCGCACGTTTGAAGCCTGGGCATGTGTATTTCTAGTGAGCTCCAGGGTCAGTCTGATGTGCGTTGTCAGTTGAGACCCACTGCTGCAGAGGGAGAGGAGGATTCAGACTTCTTGGGCTGCCCCTAGGCTGGGAGGGCTGGATTCTAACCAGAGTCAAATTGCAACTTCTCAGAGCCTGATTCTCCCGGCTTCTGATTAATGCCTGTCTCTTCAAGGCCCTGAAGGTTGGCACCTGTGCTTCCATGAACCCAAGGTTTCTTGGTCATTGAGCATAGCGTGGACTGGGGCTGGTGTCATCTACCTGGAGCAGAGTGACCCAAGCAGCAGACACTGTGCTGCCTCTGTTTTCTCCAGTTTGGCTCAGAGATGTGATTGGTGGGAGGTGTCTGAGGAGGCATATGCTAACCGCGGGCCCACCTTGATCTCGTCCATCCAGTCGATGCTGTGCAGCATGTCCTGGAAGAGCTTCTGCAGTGCCAGGGTGGTCTCCAGCCGCTGGCGCCGGGACCGCAGCAGCTCCTGCAAGTAGCTCCACAGGCGCAGGATGTTGTCCTTGCGGGCCGTGATGCGCTTCTGGTCATGGTAATTCTCCTTCTCCAGCTCCTGGGCCAGGTCCTCCAGGGCCCTCACCCGCTCCTCGTAGGCAGCTGTGTCAGTCTCGATGGCCTCGTGCTTCTTCTTGGCGGCCTCCACGGCTGCCAGGTCATACCC
>RJWJ010037123.1:0-15702 GCA_004363605.1 Indri indri | reverse complement strand
AATAAACAAACGTACATTATATCTCACAATGATTATTGGTTTATTTTATAAAGATAAATAATCTTAAGAATGATCTTGTTTATGTAACTATGTTTTTACATGTTGCTCTATCGAAGTTTATTCACTTATTATGTCTATGCATGCTATACATAAAATAAACATATTTGCAAAAGTATATTTAAGAGCGAAATACAAAACAACAATATAAAAACATCACAAGATTTATATGATGAGCTGCTAATTGAATGCCATGGGCAATTTGTGCTAGGATAAGAAAATTATTCATTTATTCCACAAATGTTTAAGTCATTACTTAGTATCAAGAACAATTCTAGGCATTGCCACTCAATTTAGCAGTGAGTATGTTTGAGACTTCTCAAACAGTTGAAAAGATTACATTTACATTCGTTTTGAGATAATTCTGTGTATAATAATGTTAGGAAATAAGTTGTCAAAACTCTATTTCTGAGAGATTCAGTAACTTCACCAAAAATTCTAATAAGAAATTCTGTTAACTGTTAACAAGAGGAAAATTTATATAATTAACCACAACCCTATCTCAGTATCCCAGTGGGGACATTACCATGGCATTGTTGAAAACTAGGATATGGAATCACCTACCTGCAAAAATGAGACCAGATTTAATAAGTAACGTAAGAGTGACCAAACTTACTCCTAAAAATGAATATTGCCAATTCAAGTATGTAGAGATGACCATAGCAGAATAATCCTAAATTCTCTTGATTTTAGGGACAAAGAGTAGGAATTAAAGGGAGTTATGCAAAGCATGCTTGGCGGGAACTATTAGGTTCTCAATGTGATTATATAAATCTAAAAGCTAACAAGATAACAGGAATTCGTTATTTAGCAGAAAGAGTATCTGGAAGAAAGAATTGTGTTTGCTTGTATAAAAGATAGTTCAAACAACAATCGAAGTTCAGAATGTATATATCATAGTAAAGGTTTTTTGGGGGGCTGAATTCTCTTTTTAAAAATTTTATTTATTTATTTATTTTTAAATTTACATTTTTAAATTTATGAATATTACAGGGGCATAGACGTTTTGGTACATATATTGCCTTTGCACTAAGTCAGAGCTATAAGCATGCCCAACTGCCAGACATCGTGCACCATACATATTAGGTGTGAATGTACCCATTCCTTCCACGCCCCTCCCACCTGCCTGACGCCCTATGAATGTTACTTCCATATGTACACATAAGTGTTGATCAATTAGTACCAATTTAATGGTGAGTGCTTGCGGCGCTTGTTTTTCCCATTCTTATGATACTTCACTCAGAAGAAAGGATTTCAGCTCCATCCAGGATAATACAAGATGTGTTAGTTCACCATTGTTTTTTGTGGCTAAGTAGTACTCCATGGTGTACATATAACACATTTTATTAATTCATTCATGTATTGGTGGACACTTGGGTTGTTTCCACATCTTTGTAATTGTGAATTGTGCTGCTATGAACATTCAATTTGAGTGCAGGTGTCTTTTTTATAGAATGTCTTTTTTTTCCTTTGGGTAGATGCCCAGTAATGGGATTGCTGGATCAAATGGTAGTTCTACTTTTAGTTCTTTCAGGTATATCCATACTACTTTCCATAGAAGTTGTACTGGTTTTCAGTCCCACCGACAGTGTATGAGTGTTCCTATCTCTCCGCTTTTTTCTAAAATAAAGTTCTCCATTTTCCTCCCCTGATTTCATTAGTCTTTGTTAAACAAAGGTTCAACTGTACTTCAAATTTAGTAAAATTTTTATCTTATTTTGTACATTAAACTCTAAATACTATGACACATATTTTTATTTCAGCAATGATTGACGTGATATTTTTTTTATTGTTTGTTGTTTTTTTATTGTTCGTTGTTTATAGGTATATTTTCTATACATGCATTGAAAGAAGACATCTTGAGCATTCAGTTTGATATATATCAGTACAGTTAATTCATTGTAATTATAGTGTAGTTATACTAAAAATTATGAAGAATATTTGCTTCACAGTGGAGCCTATTTTGTTTTAGATATGTATTCTCTACAGCCAGAAATGGTCATCTGTTTTTGCTCTTCCAAGTTATATGACAACAAAGATTAATATGCTATCATAAAGATAAAATCATGGTCTTCTTCTCTTAGCAACACATCTCCCAGTGGCACTAAAGTCAAATTTTAAATAGTTCTGAGAAGGAAATTTCATATGTGAAAAATGGAGCCAAGAAAAACATACAGATAAGAAATAGGGAGTGGAGTCAAAGGTTCATGGAAATGAATTATGATAGGTCAATATATTATTTAAATTACAGTGTACAACAAGAATACACTGGAGCTTTGTTTAAAATAAAGATCCCCAGATGCCTATCTCAAAGATTGTGACCCAGTACAGCTGTTTTGGGGGACACACATCTGAATTTCAAACTGCATCTGAGGTGACTTTGATTCAGTTTGTCCATAGCCCTCACATTTGAAACAATACTAAGTTTATGAACTTAAACTTGAAAATCAATGAGGATATTTTGGTTAAGAACAAAGCTTCTACCCTTGAACTATCTGATTTCACACTTTCTCTTGTTTCCTTGCCTGTAGTCAAGAATGATAAAAATAGTACCTACTCTACAGTTTCTGTAAGAAATAAATATTCCTAAATCACTTTAGGACAGTGCCTCGTACACAGTAAACCCTCAATAATGTTAGCTATTACTGATTTATGGATAATGGTGTGTAATTTAACATACTGTATATGAACTCAAATGGCTTACTTAGCATCACTGATGAATATGACAAGCATAAATTTATTTTAAATATCTAGCTGGACATGGTGGCACCTACCTATAATCCCAGCTACTCCACAAAGCTGAGGCAGGAGAATTCCTTGAGCATAGGAGTTTGATTCCAGCCTGGACAACAGAGCAAGACCCTGCCCCCCCCCTCCAAAAAAGAATCCAACGATGTTTTCAAAATGGCTTAGAAGCAGAGATTTTACATAAGAGGCTCTTATAATGATCTACAACAGATGTGGTCATAAAAGATTGGAAAGGGTAGAATATAGTATTAATATATTTTGACGTCAAGTGTATACTAGACCGTGTTGCAATGTCTCACTGCAAAAATCAACATTGAACATATCATATTGGATAGAATGCAATATATATTTTTTACTAATTCATCATATTGTTATACAATTTACATATCTTGGGCTTTAATATGATAGTAAAATATTTTCAGTATGTATCCAATAACATTTTTATATGAAAATTCAGTTTCATTTGCACAAGTATTTTTTTTTAATAAGGACTATGTCAAATTAGTTTACAAATAAAAAAATTGCCTGATGGATTTTCTATAGACAGAAAGCTAGATGATAGAGAACAATTGATCGATCGATAGATAGACATTCTGCATTTGTATGTTCTTCGTCTACAGTTTGCCTTCATAAACATTATGATGGGAGTAGAAGAAAATCAAAGCACCTGTTATTTTTATTCTTTCTGGAATCAATAATAATATTAGCTTGTACAATATTATAATTTATATCAGAATTTTAAATTTCAGCACAGGCAATTAATTGAACTATCAGGCTAGAACACTTTAAAATGCACTTAAATACCAAGAATGCAATTATTTAAGCTGCTTTATCCAAAGATGAGATTATCTGTGTTTTACAAAGAAACAATAAACAATATTTATTAAAAATAGTATTATATATAGACATTATTAAAAAATGGATAGAAAATTATACCACAGCATTAAAAAGTTCAAGTCATTCATACAAAAGAGATATATCATCAGTGAAGAAATAATTGAGTCCTGTAGAATATTCTTCAGGATATTTTGTATATCTATAATAACTATGAGGAGAAACAGATTAAGTATAAAAATATCCTTTGCTCAAATCAGGCATCTCATGAAACAATATGAGACTTCCCCAAATCAAGTAAACAATATAGGACTTTTCAAAATCAAGTGTTTTTATTTTTTTTTTTAATTTCAGCATATTACAGGGGTACAAATGTTTAGGTTACATATATTGCCTTTGCCCCACCTGAGTCAGAGCTTCAAGTGTGTCCATCCCTGAGACAGTGCCCACTGCACCCATTAGGTGTGAATGTAGCCAACACTTCCTCCCCCTCCCACTTGCCTGACTACTGTATATGCACTTAAGTGTTGATCAGTTAATACCAATTTGATGTTGAGTACATGTGGTGCTTGGTTTTCCATTCTTGTGATACTTCATTTAGTAGAATGGGCTCCAGCTCTATCCAGGATAGTACAAGATAGCAATCAAGTGTTTTTAATAATGATAAACTATACTTACAGTATGGTCTTAGCCACTTAAGTTTATGTCTTAAAATATACGCATTTAATCCTTCAAGAATGAAGATAGAATTGAAAGTATCTACAATATTCAACCTTATAATGAAGCTAGAGAACAAAAAGAATTCTCTCAATTGAATTTTGAATATATATTGATGAGTTTGGGGATATTATTAATTAACGAGCATCTGTTCAAATAAATAATTATGCCATACTTTCATAAGATAAATACAGATCTTCTTTTAACAGAATTCACAGAAGCCTTTCAATCTCAAAATTCTCTATGTGTTCAGCTTAAGAAGCTATCGAGTAGAAAAGATTTTATCACTAGTATATGAAGAGATCTTTGAAGTTGTTTTTAAGATGGCTTACTATTTTATTTGTTTTATCTTTTGTATATTTGTTAATTTATTTTATTTTTGTTCTTCCAAAATAAAAAGACGAGGCAAGTGAAATGATAAAGCTCTATGATGCTCACTCGTTATGCATTACAGTTCTCTAGCCGGTGTGCTATGTATCTTGATCCATTGAAGATGCTAAACAATCTGTTTAAATACAGATATAATGTGCACCACCTATAAATTTAATCTAGGATTTCTCACTTGGAAATTTCAGAACTAATTAGTGCCACTGAAACATTGTGGATCAGAATCAGTCCTCCAGTTATATTAAGAATTAGAAATTAGATTTATTAAGATATTCAAAAAGAATAAAACACTAATAAATCCCTAGAACATTATTACTTATCTCCAATTATTCCCTTTAGGAAATTTCTTGATAAAGGGATACTCCAGTGTAAACAGACCTACTGCCTGTGGCAGTGTAGGGACTCTGTTCTCGTGCTCACTGTTCTCATAGTCTCTTTATTCCATTAATTATAGTAATCAACTATTTCTTCTGTCCACACTTTTTTTTGCATTGTGTTGCCATTTTCCTCGAGTTTGATTGCATTAAAGCTCTTCTCCCCCTGAAACTAGTAGGAAACTATTTACATTTCTAAAGGCCAGTTCTTCTAAACAGCATTTTACAAAATAGGTATTTTGTTCAAAAAAATTTTTTTGTTGTTTTGTTTTCTCATTTATTTTGGGGGGAAGGAAGAGGGAAAGAAGTTGAAAGATACTCAGCTGTTTCCAAAATAGGCTTATGTACGTTCATGTTATTTGTGAATTGTCACAGTCAATAATCAAGAGCTACCGTTTCCGCTCTATCAACTGTATACCAGGAGGGAGCTCTTTAAATCCTTTAAGTGTCATTAAACACAGAAGGAAGATCAAAAGTAGTTGAAATTTTCAATATCAAAATTGATGATTGAGAAAATCAACTGCATTTTTCCTGGTGTGATTATAAAGCCTATACCACAAAAACTTTTCCTGCTCTCATTATATTAAACTAGATCTTAGTCTCTTCAAATTAATACCTAATATTTAGTAGAACCTATAAAGTTATATTTGGTAGGGAATAATTACATGCTTTGCAGTAAATATAACTGCAGTAATTCCTATGATTACAAATTCTAAGAATGTTTCCCATTACCTGAGCAAATTGGAGCAAAATGTTCATGTTTTGTAAAACCCTGGGCAACTATGATTTTGTGTGTGTGTGTGTGTGTGTGTGTGTGTGTGTGTGTGTGTGTGAGAGAGAGAGAGAGAGAGAGAGAGAGAGAGATAAAAATGTCTGATTATCATGGCTTACTTAATTAATTGTTACAGTATCTTATTTCTGGTTCCAAAGACAATAGCATATAGAAAGTAATGGACCATTAACCTTTCAGAAAATCACCAGAGAAACCTGTTGATCAAGCAAAACTCAGTTTATTAGATCAACTTCAGAATGGAAGAACAAATCTTGGCATATTCTTAGAGTATGTCAAAATGTGGAGATTGGGGAAAGATATATATATACATATATACATATATGTGTATATATGTGTGTGTATATATAATATATATATACATACATATATATGTGTGTGTGTATGTATATACACACACACACACATATATATATAGGGTTTTAGGGCTCAGGATCTTTATTAAATAACTTTTCATTGGTGAGCACAATGAATCTTGTAAGCCTTCATGAGCAACCTGTAATTTCAATACAAAAGCAAATTAACTCACAGATTTATTTTCCACGATCAAGTATTTTCTCTTACAGATAGCTAAACTTTTACTAATCATTCTTGTTATCACTTTTAACATAGGGATATATATAAATTCTTGGGCCCAAACATGACATTTTAACACAAGAACAGGAAAGTGTGTTTCTTCACAATATTGTTTAACACAGAGACAGGACAAACAGCCATTTTAAGCAAAACTAAAACAGCCACCACCACCACAACAAACAAAACAAAACATCTGCAACTAAGAAAAACAAACATGCCCCTGTTGGTTTGTGTGTGTGTGTAGCTCTTAAAAAGCTTCAAAAAAGTTGCATAGGTTATTCTTTTTTTTTTTTTAATGTGGTAAAAAACATAATGACAATTACAGTCTTCAGAATGTTTGTTTTTTCTTCTAACCTCTTTACTTGTCCTACAGAATGGTTAAATATTTTACTAAATGTAGGAAAACTAACCTTTTTATTGCCACTGAGTCACAAATTGTAATACTTGCCTGCATCTACTAGTGGATCATACGCATCCTAAGAACAGAGTCAAAACTTAGACATCTAAGTCCCTTTGGGTGGACCTAATGACTTACTTCTAATAAATATGGCAAAAGTAACAGCATAGCATTTCCAAGATTAGGTTTTAAAAAACTATAACTCTACTTGCTTCCTCTCCTCTCTGCCTTGCTCTTGCACTTGCTTTCTCTGATGAAGCAATCTGCCTGTGGAGTGATCTGCATAGCAAGTAATTTAGGGTGTCTTTCAGCCAACATTCCAGGAGGAATTGAATCATGCCAACAACTACATGAGTGAGCTTAAAAGCAAATTCTTACCCTGCGGAGCCTTGGGAAGACTGCTTCAACCTCCCAACACCTGAACTGAACCAGCCTTGCCAGAGACTTAGAGATAGACAATTCAGATAAACCACAGGCATCTTTCTGAGCCACAGAAACTGTGAAACAATATTATTTATTGCTTTAACTTTCATAATTTAGGCATAATTTATTACTCCTCGGGAATTGAGGAAATGAGAATGTCGAGTACTCTCTGCCATAGGCATGGTGATTTTAAGACAGAGGCTAAAGTATTTTTAAAGATATCTTAATGACGCCATGGCACTCTAGCCCGGGCAACGGAGTGAGACCCCATCTCAAAAAAAAAAAAAAAAAAAAAAAAGTCTTAAACTTATTACTATTCAGAATATAGTAATGCATATATCTAAATTATATCTGATTTTAGTTATACTTTACTAAAACGAAGTAAGCATATAAGTTTTGATACTAAAATTATTATAATAATGTTTCTTTCTAATCATGTGATTCTTATTTTGCTCCTTTAACTTAATAACGCACTAATTATTAATTCTATTCTATCACATAATAATTGTTAGCTACTAAAATCACTCATATATTCATCTCTCAATTATACTGATTATATGTGCTACTTATAAAATTCATATGAATGAAATTATGCTGAATTTTTTTGAAATTCCTCTCTTTTACTAATATTATGTTTGAAACATGCATCCATTGTTGCAATTAATCCATTTGTCTTCACAAAATTTCATTATTTTATTGATATCTATAAATAGTGTATGCATTCCACTGTTGATGTAAATTTAGGTTGTTTCCATTTTTAGATATAATTGGTAATGCATGTTTAAGCATGCTATTACATATAACATAATACACATATGCATAATTTCTTTAGACTATATAACATGGACTAGAATACTAAGTCATAGTTGTGTGTATCATCAAAAATATTATGTTATGCTAAACTATTTTTCAAACTGGTGAGATCCATTGTGTTTTTACCAGAAATCTATAAGAGTTTTGTTGTTCTACACTTTCTAAATATTTGGTGTTCTGGTTACCTCTTGCTACACAACAAATCATCCCAAAACATGGTAGCTAAAACAAAAAATATTTTATTATTATGTAAGACAGTTCCTGAGGTCGACAAGTCTCATCTAGGAATTTGTCATGTGAGTTACCCTGTGTAGTTGTGAGTGAGGAATCATTTTGTAGGCTGACTCACTCCAATATCTGGTAGTTGATACTGAATTTCCACTTGGCTTACACCTGGAACGATCAGACAGATATGTACAAATGGACTCTGAAAATGCCCTGGATTTTCTCAAGACATGGTGGTTGGATCTTAAAAGGTTGTGCCCCATGAGGACAAAACAGAAAATATGCCACCTTTTATGAATTAAGCTTCAAAATCACATGGCATGCCTTCGACAATAGTCTGATTCCCACTCAGATTCAAGGACAGGGAACACATTCAGGCTCTTCTCAATGACAGAAATATCACATCAGGCTGTAGAAAAAGCATTTGAAATGAGGAATCTTGTTACAGCCATTTTCATAAACACAGCCATTCATGTTTTTGGAATTTTTATAGACTTTTCAGTATTTTTAATACTTATGTGATGATGTCTTTATTTGGTTTTAACTTGGATTACCCTGATTACTTGAAAACCTTTTCTTAAACAGATATATAAATATTTCTAGTAGAAGAAATGTTTCTAGTATCTATTTGCAAAAAACTAAAACTTTGTCAAGGTTACGAATATATTATTATGTATCACCCTTCTTTACAAAAACTTTTAAAACAAACTTCATGTATAGGAGAATCACAAGTTCACCACAAAATATGTTTTGCCTGTGAAATATTTGTAAGCGATTATATGAGGTACCATCATTGCCAAATACTTAAATATGCGTTATCAAGAATGAACACATTTCTCTATATAACCTAAATACCTCAATATCAATATAACATTGATGCATTACTGACATCTATTATTCTGACCCCAACATTTATTATATCCATATATCTATATCTATTGTTTATGAACAACTTGCAAAATTCTGCAAAAAATGCAAACACTCACTGGGATCGTGCTGATTTCATATATCCATTGCAGTATAACTGACAATTTACAATTGTTTTTCTCCAATTCATGAAGTCTAAAAACTTCTCTTATAATCCATTTATGTCAATGAAGATATTCCATTTTTATAAAACATTCTTGCTTTAATTTTTATATCAATACCTACAATGCATCTGACATGGTGATTAAGAAATAGCATAATGTTACCAAGTACGTGAATGGCAATTAGTATCTTTATACAATGTCATTGGTACATAATTAGGCACAACATAATTGGACAAATATTTGGTGGTTGCTACTAAGGCTAAATATCTTATTACCCAGTGGTTCCACTCTGAGGTGCATGCCCCACCAAAAAGCATGTTTATATGTTTATAAAAATACATGTATAAGAATATAAATAATATCACTATTCATAATAGCCCTCTTAGAGATTGGAAAAGAATCAGTGTTTTTGCTGCTCTATACTCTCATGCAGTCACCCAACACTTCTGACACCAGATATGTGAGAAGATTTCCCCACAAACCAAGCAATTCTCTGACAGATTCTCCAGTGGATACCAGCTGGAATTCCTTTAATACGATTGAATTCTGACACTGGCTACCTGGAGATAGTGTCAGATTCCAGAGGTTAAGGGCTCAGTTCCATAAGACTGTCCCTCCAATTCAGATGCCAGTTGCAAGCATAAGTTGTGACCCATGCTTCTGACATATTGCTTTAAACTGGGGTCCCCATGACCCCCTCCTTGGATTCTATTCATTTCCTAGCACAGATCACAAAACTTAGAGAAATATTTTACTTATGTTTACCACTTTAATACCAAGGCATATAATGTCAGATATAGATAAACAGCAATAGCCTGTTGAAGAGATAAATAGTTCAAGTCATGTGAGAAGGGGCATGAAAGCTTTTTATGGAGTTTCATTACATAGGCACGATTGATTACATCATTGGTCATTAATGACTAACTCAACTTTCAGGCCCTCTCCCCTTTCCAGAAGGCACGGGGTGAGGCTGAAAGTTCCAATCCTCTAATCACGTGGTTGGATCCCTTGGCAACCAGCCCCCATCCGGAGGCCACCCAGGAGCCCAGCAAGAGTTGCTTCTTTGAAAGAAAAGATGTTCCTATCACTCAGAAAATTCCAAGGGATTCAGAAGCTATATGTCAGAAACCAAGGTCAAAAATCAAATATTAGAACAAAATATTCTCTGAGCACTGTTATCTACAAGGGTATTAGGAGCTCTGTCTCAGGATCCAGGGAAGAGACCAAATATTAGAAAAATATATTCTCTTAGCACTCATATAGCTCTGAAAATTACAAGTGTTTTAAGAGCTCTGTGCCAGGGACTGGGGGCAGAGACTAATATGTATATTTCTTATTATTTTACAAGCCCCAGACTGGACGCAAACAAAACATTCTTCAATGATAGATAGATAAATAAATTGTGTGTTAATATACAGCATTGGAGATGAATGAAGTACTACTACAAGGGATATCATAAATCAATTACATAAACTTAATATTGAGCAAAAGAATCCTGACACAAAACAGATTATATTTTAGGTTTGTGTAAAAAAAAAAAAAATACAGAAACAATCCATGACATTAATGTCAGGATAATAGTGTTATCTATGAAGAAAGTTGGCATTGACTGAAAGTTTGTGTTCTTCCAAAATCCACAAGTTAAATCCTAAATCCCCAATGTTATGATATTTGGAGGTAGGCTCTTTTGGAGATAATTAGGTCATGGAGGTGGAGCCCTGGTGAATATGAAATTAGTGCTTTATAACGTGATGGAGAGACCAGAGCTCTCTCTGTGTCGTGTGAGGATAAAGAGAGAAGACAGCCATACTGGCAACCTGATTTCAGACTTCCAGTCGCCAGAACTGTGAGAAAGAAATTATTTTATTGGAACCACCCAGTCTATGGTATTCTTATAGCAACCCAGATGGCTAAGCCAGACATTAATAATATGAATGAAATAATGGAAGGTTTTTAGGGTTCTGCTAATTTATTTTAAAAAGTAAAGAACAATATCAAATATATATTTAAAATAGTAACATAAAAGTAGATTATGTAATAAAATGTTTGGGGATTGACATACATAAAAGAAATCAATTTTCCCCCAAAATTGATCTAAAGATACATTATCTAAGTAAAATATTTTATAGGCATTTTTGCTTGTTTTTGATCTTTATGAGCTAAAAAAAAGCTACTCAAGTTTTGAAAGACAGCCCTTGGACTGCTATCAGGCCTTAGTAAAAAATCAATGCTTGACTATGAACCACCAAGTTAGCATGCAACCTGAGCTATCCATCATGAATTGGGTGTTATCTGACCCACCGAGCCATAAAGTTGGGAATATAATTTAAGACTCCATCAAAAACTGAAAGTGTTATATGCATGGTCAGGCTGAGCAGGCTATGAAGGCACAAACAAGTTACATGAAGTGGCTCAAATGCCTATGGTTCTCACTTCTGCTATGTTGCCTTCTCTCTCCCCAGCCTGCACCAGGGTTATCATGGGGAGATCTGCATATTCAATTGAGAATGGAAGTGAAGATTAAGCTAGACTTACAGATGGCTCTGCACGACATGCATGTTCTACCTCACAGTGGACAGCTGCAGCAGGACAGCCTCTTTCTGGGAAATCTCTGAAGGACGATGGTAAAGGAAACTCTTTCCAGTGTGGGTGACTTTGGGCAGTGCACCTGGTGATG
Organism: Indri indri; assembly: GCA_004363605.1. Lineage (NCBI taxonomy): Eukaryota > Metazoa > Chordata > Mammalia > Primates > Indriidae > Indri > Indri indri. The sequence continues at coordinate 3,653 of RJWJ010037123.1, read as the reverse complement.
TACTTTGCTTACAAGGAGAAATGGCCACCTGTATGATTATATGCTGATTCATGGGCTATTCCCAATGGTTTGGCTGGATGGTCAGGAACTTGGGAGGAACATAATTGGAAAATTGGTGACAAATTTGAGGAAGAATTCTGTGGATAGACCTTTGTGAATGGACAAACAATATGAAGATATTTGTGTCCCATGGGAATGTTCACCAAAGGATGACCCCAGTAGATGGGGATATTAATAATCAAATGGCCAGGATGATCCATTCTGCAAATAACAGTAAGCCTCTTTTTGCAACTACTTCCGTCTTCACCCAATGGGCTTGTGAACAAAGTGGCCATGGTGTCGGAGATGAAGGTTATGCAGCAGCATGGACTTCTGTTCACCAGGACAACTTAGCTATGGCCACCACTGAGTGCTCTGTCTGCCAACCTCAGAGATCAACAATGAGCCCCAAATATAGCACCATTCCCCAGGTGATCAGCCAGCTACTTAGTGGCAGCTTGATTACCCTGAGCTGCTTCTATCACGGAAGTGGCGGTATTGTGCTTTTACTGGAATAGACACTTACTATGGATATGACTTCGTTTTTCCTGTATACAATGCTTCTGATAAAACTACCATCTATAGACTGAGTTTAGAATGCCTTATCCTCCATTATGGTATTTCACACAGCATTGCTGCTGAGCAGTGAACTCGCTTCACAGCCAAAGAAATATGGCAATGTGCCCATGCTCATTAATTAACTAGTCTTGCCATGTCCCCCACCATCCTGAAGCAATTGGATTGATTAAATGGTGAATTGTCCTTTTAAAGACTCAGTTACAGCACCAGCTGGGTGGCAGTATTCTGCAGGATGGGAGAAAGGTTCTCCAGAAGTCTGTATATGCTCTGAATTAGTGTTTATTATATGGTACTATTTCTTCAATAGCCAGAATTCATAGGTCTGGGAAGTAAGGGGTGGAAATGGGAGTGGCACCACTCATCATAATCCCTAGTGACCTACTGGCAAAATTTTGCTCCCTGTTTCCACTACTTTATGCTCTGATGGCCTGAAAGTCATAGTTTCAGAGGAAGAAATTATTTTGCGAAGAGACACAACAATTGGATATTAAAACTGCCACCCAGCCACTTTGGGCTCCTGATGACTCTGATTCAACTGACAAAGAAGGGAGTTGTAATGTTAGTTGAGGTTATCAATCCCAACTACCAGGGAGAAATTGGATTACTGGCTATAGTTTGAATGTGTCTGTCGAAGTTCATGTGCTGGAAACTCAATTCCCAAAGGAATGGTGTTGAGAAGAAGTAAGACCTTTAGGAGGTAATTTGGTCATGAGAGCTCTAATTTCATGGATTGATTGATGCTGTTATCATAGCAGTGGGTTAGCTATCACGGAAGTGGGTGCCTGATGAAAGGATGACTTTGACCCCCCTCTCTTTTGCAAACGTGTCCTCTTGCACTTCCCCTTTCCACCATGGCACGATGCAGCAAGAAGGCCCTCGGCAGATTCCGAGCAGATGCCAGTGCTGTGCTTCTGGACTTCCCAACTTCTAGAATCATGAACCAAATAAACTCCTATTGTTTACAAATTACCCAGTCTGTGATATTCTGTTTTAGTAACACAAAATGAACTAAGACACTACTACTCCACAATGGAGATAAGGAAGGGTGAGTCTGAAATACAGTAGGTCCTCTAGGGCATCTCTTAGTATTACCAAGTTATGTGATTAAAGTCAATGGAAAATAACAGCAACCAAATCTAGGAAGGGCAGTTAATGGCAGAGATTCCTCAGGAATTAAGTTTTTTTTCTACTCCACTAGATAAAGAATCATGACCAGCTGAGGTGATTCCTGAAAGTAAAAAATGTAGAAGCTGAAAAACCAAAACCATAATACATGTTAAGAATAAAAAGCCAGAGTACTCTTGAAGAAGAATAAGTCAAGAGTACTTGCTCCAGCAGATATAAGAAAGTATTATAAAACTACAGTATTTAAGGCAAGGTACTATTATAGATTGGTAGAGCAATAACTCAAATGAAGAAATCAGAAACAATCTCACACATAGAGGGCTGGGAAAATTTATTTAAACCAATATTGTCTTTCAACCCAGAAACATTCTCCACGGAGGTAAAATAGAAAGAAAATAATTTTATTATTTATTATCCATTAAACCATATTGTGATGTACATCATAAGAAATCTACTAAGAGAAGGCAAAGACAGAAAAAAAAAATCTCACATTTTTTGTACAGCCAAATAGCATGCAACCCACTTCGTGATGATGAACTTTATGTGTCAATTTGACTGGGCCATGAGGTACCCAGACACTTCGTTAAATATTATTCTAGGGTTATTTGTGAGAAAGTTTCTGAATGAGATTAACATTTGAATTGGTAGGCAAGTAAAGAGGATTGCCTTCCTTAATATGGGTGGGCCTCCAACCAGTTGAAGGTCTGAATATAACAAGGTGACCCTCCCGTAAGTGAGAGGGAATTCCTCCTGCCTGCCTGTCTTTGAGCTGGAGTATCATTTTTGTTGTTGTTGTTTCTTTGTATGTTTGTTTTCCCCCAACCTCATGACTATAAACTGAAATGCCAGCTCTTCCTGTATCTCAGTTCTGCTGGCCTTCAGAGTGGAACTAGCTCATCAATCCTCCTGGTTCTCCAGCCTTCAGACTCAGACTGTAACTACGGTATTATTTCCCTTGGGTCTTCAGCTTGCCTAATACAGATCTTGGGTGTTGTCAGCCCACATAGCACATGAGCCAATTCCTTATAATAAATCTCTTTATATATTGATTCTAGTTCTGTGAAGAACCCTGGCTGATACACGATCACATACATGGTCTCAAGATAAATAATAACTGTTCCTCAATAAAGAGAACTTGACAGCACCATTTGTCACACACAGTTTCTTCTAAATTCACTTAGTTGCGATGACCATCTGTGTTAGTGCTTTGACTTTATCCAAAGAAAAATAAACTTCTCACATATGACACGATTGGAGTTTTGCATTGTGGAATGTGGTGCTAGCTGAAGTTAGGCTCTAATCTACCCTCCCACAGAAACTGAAAGACAGGGACACTCTCTTCTTTGATGTTTACATAACAATGACAGTCTGCCCTTGAGAAAGATAGCCTGTGTCTCAAAGCTGGCAGTAGACTTATTTAGCTTTTGAAAAGATTTATATACATTTCAAACAGACAGAGGAAGAACTTAGAATTACAACCTTTTTAAAAGTAAATACTCTAAGAAAAAGGAAAAGAAAGGATGGATGTCTTTTTCTTTATTTTCAATGAGGAGAATTAAGCCTCTTATTTTTTTGTTTGTTTGTTTGTTTGCTTTTGCCCTTACAATGTCCTTCCTGTGTTGTCACTGAAAAAAAAAAAAATCAAACTATTATAACTCAAAATTTCTTTGAAATATTTAGAGATGGCTGTTCAGAGTGCCTGTGAAGAGGGAGTCTTGCAGAGCTATTTTTTGTGGGGGAGATTTACATCTATAGAGAAAATCTGCATTGACACAGCCAGGTTTTCTCTGAGGCTTTTTCTTGTCCAATTTAGGAAAGATTAACTGAGAGTCTGACAGCTTTAAATGGCTTTTTTTTTTTAATTTTGGAAAAATCATAATTCTCTATCACACTTACTGAATCAAATTTCA
>RJWJ010037122.1:0-16263 GCA_004363605.1 Indri indri | reverse complement strand
AGATGCATATATAAGCATAAATATACATACACATATATGCGACTTTAACATAATAGGCTTTTCACACTTAGCAATGTATTACATTGTTCCATGTCTACACGTTTCCATCATATCACATATGTGTTTGCAAGTCAATTTAACACACAGAGTTGTTCAAGAGTATCCTTTAAGTTTAGACTGTAAGTTTGGCACAATGGCAAGTGCCTGTAGACCCAGCTACTCGGGGGGTGGGAGGATCACCTGAGCTGAAGAGTCTGAGACCAGACTGGACAACATAGTGAGACCCGTCTCCAAAAGAAAAAAATTAAGATTCTGATATTCTCCAAAAAGAGTTTAAAGCCAAAGCAAGGAACCACGAGAGAAACCTTTCTTCATAAATTCTTGGAAAAATAAGAACACTTCAAAAAATAACCTTTAAGACATACAGTGTTGAGTTTCACACTTTTGCTTTAAAGTTCTGAAGATATATTCTTAACTCACAGTATAAAATGAAAGATGAGGGAAATAGAGACATTAAAATCATTTACTCATGCTCTTAAACCATAATCTTTAGTTTAAAATGTCTCAAAGAACAACTTCTGTCATTCCGTGCATCAAGAAATTAGATATTCTTGATTGCGTGGTAAACTAGGCTTGCCTATGGGTAAGCGCCTGATTTGTTAGTACTTTTACTTTCATTTTCCTGAAGTATCTTAGCCTGAAGGAAATCTTCTAATCCAAATAATAAACTACTTCTCAAAGCTCAAGAAAGTGTGCACCCAGAAGTTCATCCAGCCACAGGAGAGAGACCAACTGGCCTAGGCTGGCATTTAACACCACGCTGAGATGAAAAAGAAAATGGCATAGTCAACAACAAAAGAAGGGTAGCTCAGGACAGAATGAGACAGCTAGCCAACTTTCTGAGGTACCTTTAGTCAAACTCATTATAAATTAATTCCTATTTTAAGTAAACAGCCTTCGAATACATGCAAAAACACAGACCAAAACCAACTGTAAGAAATCTTTTTAACCCCACTTATAAAGCATGATCCATTTCATCTGGGGATTTTAAAATGTTCTTAAGCACAAGGGTCCCAGGTCCCTTTTACAAGGAAAGAGAGAAGCCATTCACCTACAGGGAAGGAGAGCTGGAGAGGCCCGAGGAAGAGCAGCAGAGGGCCGAACTGAGCGCGGGAACAGAACCACACGCGCAGATACCCACAGTTAAAACAGCGGCTGGTTTGAATCTGGGTAGTCCCTAATGAGGAATTCACATCCCTTTCCTTACATTTTAAATTCCTCAAAAAAGGGTTGGGGGGAGAAAAGAATTCTTTTAACTGGGCAATGCAGAGGCATGGGGATTTTGGCAGGTAGATACCAGGTAGAGTTTTAAGGTTAAAAAAAAAAAAAAGAAGAAAAGAAAAGTCATTAAGGAGATAATAACCACCCGTCCAGTGCAAAAGAACAAGGATCGAAGTGGAGCCGTGGGTACAATAGCTGCCTTCTGGGTAGCAGAAAAGCAAATGTTTACAGAAGCCCAGGTTGTAACAGTTAAGTAATGACAAGGATACTTAATTTTACTTAAGAGTTTGTTTCTTAAGCACCTGCTCCCCTTCTGGAAAAATGTCCTTTTCAGTAAAAAGTATAAGTTAATGTCAGTGCTGTTTTCTTACCAACCATATTTTATTAAAAAAAGTAAAAGTACATGGATATATGTTACATGGAAGACTGCAAGAGGTTCATTCACCTCTACCTAGCTACCTTCAGAGCTTTCAACTCTTACATGTTAACTATCGAGCATACGTATCTAAAAATCCTTGGAAAAGACAGGAAAAGAAAATCAAGGAAAGAGAAAACACGGTCTGTAACGCACTGAAGACAAGGAAAAACAGAAAGGAAGTATGAGTTGAGCACCCCAAATCTGAAAATCCAATACCCAAAATGCATCATAATCCAAAACTTTTGAACACCAACATGATGCTCAAAGGAAGTGCTCATTAGTGCATTTCAGATTTTGGATTTTTAGATCTAGGATGCTCAACTGGCAAATATAATGCAAATATTCCGAAGTCCAAAAAAAATCTGAAATCCAATAAACTTCTGGTTCCAAGCATTTCGGATAAGGGATACTCAACCCGTATGAATCATACACATTGTCATTAAAAAAAAAAAAATCCAAAATGAAAATATTTGATTTATATTTACAAAATTAGAAAATACATGACATTGAGCCATGATGGGGTACACTGTGACTCTTTACCTTCCCATGGAGTTAACTGATTTCATATTTGTCTTTGAAACGCAGTTTGCTAAAATCACATGCCTGTTTCAAAATGCTCAATTTACCTCGATTAATGAACTACCTAAAAGTTTTACACTGAGTCTGCTTATATAAAATGCTCCATGAAGACTGTTTTATTATTTGATTGAATAAATTCCTTTAAAATATATTATTTTCATAATTTATATCGAGCAAAAATCCCAGAAAATCCTTTATGTCAAAAGACAAAGTTCTTTTCTTTCAATTTTCTGAGAACTAGAGTAATAGCGCAGTTAGAAACAACTTACAAAAAGCAAAGCACTAACCTAACAAAAAGATTACTTGGGAAGAGCTCCTTTCATTCCAAAGCCCCTGCTCATAGGAAAAGCCACTCTCACGTGATTTCTACTCCCCTCTATTCCCCCCCATGGGGGATAAAGCAGCATTCACAAAGCCCCGCTGCCTCAGTCACTTCCTCAGGAAGTGGCACTAACCACAGCTCACCCCCAGACTCAGCGTGGTCTCCAACATTCAGACAGGCACTGGGATTGGGAAGAGGACACTCTGACCACAACCAGCAATACTGGCCAGTCCTGCGTGACACAGACACTCTTGCAAGCCCAGGCGTGGGAGTTGCTGTTTTGGTTTGTGGTTTTGTGTTGGAGCCCAGGTGGAAGATGTCGGGTCCCACGTCGATGCAGCAGACTACACAGTCTTCTTTCTCTCCCTCTTCCCCCACCAGACCACCTCACCAATCCAAAGCACATGAGAAGCAGAGTGCCACATCGCCCCGGGGACAAAATCTGCATCAAACAATACCCAGATTAAGCAAATGCAGTCAATCCACAAGACCAGTGTTTTCTTTTTCTTTCTCAAGAGTCAAAAATAAAATTGTGCTGACTTGCTGTGAGCATGAAGTTTCTTCAACAGTGGAATGTCTACTTACTGAATATATAAAGCTTCCCAAAATACGTGCCCCATGTTTTTCTACAGAAAACAGAACGTACATTTAAAGGGCAAGATTGCCCTCAGGTTAGCATTTCAAAAAAAACAAAAAAACAAAAAAAAACAGTGACTCTTCAAAAAACTGAAACACAGTAGTAAGAGTTTGCTAAATACCAAACCATTGCATGAGGACCAGGGCTCCCTTTGCCCAGGGCCTCCTGGGCCCCCTGCACAACAGTGTTATGGAATAAGCTGTCTAATACAGCTATCAGAGCTCGGTTATCTGGCTCTGTGTTCTCCCTGGGGGTGTCCTTCATTTCACCTCCATGAATGCCTTTGGGAACCAGGCAGTTTACCTGGTATAATACATTCACATTGTTTTTGGTACAGTGTTTTGTTGTTGTTGTTTTGAGACAGAGTCTCACTCTGTCGCCCTGGCTAGAGCGTAGTGGTGCCATCATAGCTCACTGCAACCTCAAACTCCCTGGGCTCAAGTGATTCTCCTGCCTCAGCCTCCCAAGTACCTGGGACTACAGGCGTGCACCACTGCGCCTGGGTAATTCTTCTATTTTTAGTAGAAACGATGTCTCGCTCTTGCTCAGGCTGGTCTCAAACTCCTGAGCTCAAGCAATCCTTCCACCTCGGCCTCCCACAGTGCTAGGATTACGATTACAGGCCTGAGCCACCATGCCCACCCACGCTGCAGCAGTTTTTATGGATTAAAAGCGAAGTAGAGCCATTGTAAATACCGGATAGATTAAGGTAGACCATCAGATGAAAAAAAATCAGGTCTTAAAACAATACATAAACTACATTAAAGTTTAAAAAGCACATATTTTTATGTTTATATACACAGATATGTAAGACTTATTGATGTGTAAAATTTCACAGAAAGGCTCAGAAAGATGCACACCAAAGATTGTCACATGTGGACCTGGAAAGGGCGGTGGAACCAAGCTGGGAAGGGAACTGTAGCAGTACCTTGAGCTTTTAGAGTACGCTTCCATTTGCATTCTTGTAACACACACACACACACACACACACACCCACAATTGTTTTCAAAGTCCATCCACAGCACTGTAGGCCTGCATTTTCAAAATCTCATGTCTACACAGAAGGAAGCAGGTAGAAGTTTAAACTTCCCACCGACTTAGGGACAGTCAAAATCATCAATCCTGGCAATTCTGGCAAAGGCACTTTTGGACAAGCTCTATTTCCCATTGGATATACACAGACTTAACTAAAAGCCCTTTGTGCTGAAAGCTTACTAATTCATCAATGAGTTTAGAGAAATACTGAAAGGGTCTAGGCTAAACCTGTCACTATTAATAAACGTCAGGAAAATTCATTATAGCCTCTGCTTGAAGCGGGTTATTCAAATAGTTTCATGATGAGAAAACAAGAAAAAAAATTCCAAGTTTCTTCACTGTTAGCTGTTTATACACTGCTTTTTTTTTTTCTTTTAAAGAAGCACATTTGGCGATTCCAATATTTCAAAACTAAGAAGTGACTTACTTAGCCATGTAAATACTAGTAACAAAGGATTCCTGGCTTAGGAGTGGAACTCATACAGACTTTAGAAGCATTCCTCTGGCATTTTATAAATACCATGCTTAGCATCTCTGCAATTGTAGCTTGAAACAAAGTATAGATTTCCTAAATTAGAAGTGATGTTTCGAGAACAGAAAGAAGAGCTTCAAGGTCATTTTCCTTTGTCACCTGAATAAGCCTTCTCAATTTTTACACGTTAAGTCCTAAATCCTGCACAGAAGCCTTTGTCCCTGAAATGCTCCGAACCATCAGCAATATTTGCTGTTTCTTCTCATTCGTTTTATCAATTTTTTAATAAAGAAAAAGATATTTGCAAACATTTTTTGAGACTTCCACCATTAGAAAACATGGAAGAGAAAACCAGTAGCTGAAGGTATCTCACACTTCCCTGGGGATTTTACAGTTCAGTGACGCTTGTCTGCTTGCTTCCCTCAATGCAGGTCTTTCTTTCATTCACCACTCAAAGCTTTGAAGTCTTGTTCTTGCTACAAGGCTTGACGTCAGTTCTTCTCAACTGAGGCAATTTCCCACCACCAGTGATATTTAGCAACGTCCAAAGACATTCTGGTTGTCATAACTTGAGAAAGGAGGCACGCTATTAGCATCTAGCAGGCAGAGGCCAAGGATGCTGCTAAATGTCCCACAATGCACAGGACAGCCCCCCAAGACAGAGACTCATCCAGCCCCAAATGTCAACAGTGCTGAGGTGGAAAAACCCTGCTATGTGGACACAGACACTTTGCCTGTGTCACCCTGACCTCCTCCCACCAGCGCTTAATCCTACTAATTAATGCTTCCCTCAGTCATCCACCCCAGAGCCTTCTCATACACAGACGGTGGTGAGTCTCTGCTCCAGCCCAACCCTGCCCCGACCCTCTCCCCCCATTCGAGGGAGGGGACAAATGGGCTCCTTGGGTACTTATCACAACTGTTCTTACACCCCAAGATGATACCGTTGGCTAAGCATGAAACAATCCTCACTAGATAACAAATTCACTTAAAACATTTTGGGAACTATGAAACATAGTACTTTCATCTATAAAATATGCCCGAGAGCGTCCCCCAAACTGATCATCCACAGTATGCCTACCGCTGCTGATTTTAAAAATAAACTCATTTAAAAGTCCTATTCCTGGAATAGACAGAAAACAGGGAAAAACAGAGAAAAAGAATTAATTACATCAGTTTATCAATCTCTACGTTATATTAAGAGGAGGATGGGTGAAGCCCTGCGAGTATTTCTCACAAAGCCCTCTCTCATTTTTCATTAATTTCATCAAAGACATCAACAGCTTAGAACAATATTTACCCAGGTATGTTTCTCCTGTTACTAAACTTTCCACCAAAAAAAAAAAAGGGAAAGAATTGGGTCTACAGTCTAGGAATTTGAGAAATGCTAGGTTAAGTATGCACATAAACACACACACACACACACACACACACACACACACACTTCTCTTCTCAAGGCTTCTCTGAGCTTTCCAATGCTGTATGAACCTCCATTGTGAATCTTTCAAATGGGCATCTAGAACTGGGAGCATTAGCCAAACTTATCTGTTGCTGCAAGTTCGGGGTGAGGTATCTTTGGGACGTATTCAAAGTAAAGTTTAAGAAATGATTCTCTTCAGAGCCAGGCACGGCGGCTCATGCCTGTAATCCTAGCACTTTGGGAGGCTGGGGAGGATTGCTTGAGGCCAGGAGTTCAAGATCAGACTGGGCAAGAGCCAGACTCCACCTCTACAAAAAATAGAAAAATTGGCAGACATGGGGGCACATGCCTGTAGGCCCAGCTACCCGGGAGGCCGAGGCAGGAGGATCCCTTGAGTCCAGGAGTTGGAGGTTGCAGTGATCAGTGATGATGCTACTGCATTCTAGCCTGGACAACAGAGAATCTGTCTCAAAAAAAAAAAGAAGAAAGGAAGAAGAAAAGAAATGATTCCCTTTGGGAGTTGGTTTTAGGATATAGTGTGAGAATATGAGTGAAGTGTTTTCTGCCCATTTTTCTGACAACTTTACTCTCCACTTTTCTTGGGAGTGGTTCCTCTCCAGGCACACCTCTGCATCAACCCAAGACACTTTAAGGAAAGAACAAGTGAACAAATCTCCAAATAGAGAAGACCACTAATAAAAAAGTACTTCTAAAGGGGCTCTGCCTTAAGTTTCGTGCCATAGAAAGGACTGTAAAAACCTCGTCTGGCTGATTCTATAAGTGCTGCCACAGGAAGCTATTTGTGTTGTAAAACGCACACAAGTAGGCACACATACATAGTATAAGGGAAGAAAACCTCACAAAGGGAGCATGCTCTCTCTTATGTTTACAGACTTTCAGAACCATAGCCACATCAGTTTCATGAAGCAAGCAAGAAATACCTCCTGGATCTTGACAACAGGAGAAATATTGGTTGACCCAAAAGTAGTGGCTTTGAACCTCAAAAATATTCAAGCCTATCACCAATTAGCTGCAGAAATGACACCTATAAACCACAGTACACTGTAGTGATTAAAAGCACGGGCTCTGGAGTAAGACAAATTAGGGTGACTTCTGGCTTTTCCCTGTAAAAGTAACAAAATTCTAAGCAAGTGACTTAACTTGTTTAAAACTCCATTTCCTCAAGGGTAAAACGGAGATAATAAGATCTACCTTGCAGAGTTATTGTGAGGATTAAATAAAACAATCCAAGTAGGCTGCTAACTACAGCACCTGGAACATACTAAATGTATACTAAATGTGAGTTATTATTATGACATCGCATCAAGGGCAGTGATGGCACTCTAGCACAAAGTCCTAGAAGAAATTAAGCCACGACTCTGATGCTCCTAAATAGGTGATAACAAGAAAGATGCCATCAGAATTCCCGAAAAGTACCTGGGCTAGAATGAAGCGAACCCTCAACTTAAGTGCCCCCTGCAGACAGGCCACCCGGCAAGGTCTTCTAAGAGCAAAACAGATGCAGAACAGATTTTTCCTATCCTCAATGACCTGAAACTAGAGCACTGTGTAACCAAAGATGTCACAGCTCAATTTGAAACTCCAACTTAAGTCAACAATATCCTAATGCTCAAGATTAGAACAGAAATATTTTTTAAATTCTCAGCCGTCTAAACCAAACCATTAAAGCCTAATTACAGTATTACATCAAGTGCTAAAGTATGTGTTTAATCTTTTCCAAAATTAACACTGGCCAGATAAAACAGATTTGCATTTTGCCAAACAGATATATACCCATGAGGGGCCCCAAACATGCCACACACACACACACACACACACACACACACACACAGCCTATGAGAAGCCTCTAATACACATCTGTGTACCCACAAAAGACCCTAAATATTATGCTTGGACAATTCTGCCAGTCACCTGGCCAAATTCCCTACCTTCAGAGTCTCAGTCCAATACATTACGCAGACAACCAGCATTTGCTACACATTTATGGAGCAAACACTGCAAGCTAAACATTTCATGATTTTGAGTAAATAGAAAAAAAATCCACTTTCTGCACTCCAAAGAGCTCATACACCTTGGCTACTGTACTGAAGGCACGATAAAGGGCATAGATGTCAGGGTCAGAAAGACCCAGGTATGAACGCCAATTCCGACTCAGCCATGGCATACTCGGTACACTCTCCGAGCCTCAGGTTCCTCAGACGTAAGATGGGATTCCTCAGGCTAAAACTACCCACTGTTCAGAGCTGCTGTGAGGCCTAACTACTCAGATATCAAAAATGGCTCCAAGCTGGGCGTGGTGGTTCATACCTGTAACCTGAGTCCTTTGGGAAGCCAAAGCAGAAGGTTTGCTTGAGGCCAAGAGTTCAAGACCAGCCTGGGCAACAGAGCAAGACCCCACCCCATCTCTACAAAAAAATTAGAAAGTTAGCCAGGAGTGGTGGCATACACCCATCGGCCCAGCTACTCGAGAGGCTGAGGTGGGAGGACTGCGTGAGCCCAGGAGTTTGAGGTTACGGTGAGCTATAACAACACTGCACTCTAGTCTGAGTGACAGAGCAAGACCCTATCTCTTTAAAAAAAAAAAAAAGGCTCCAAATAAACAGTTTCCTTAGCTTCATTTTCCCAAGGTCACCAAGTCACCCTTTAGCTAATCTTCCCTGCAACTCTTGTTTTTTATCATTTCTTATCACAAAATGTCCATCCAGCCATATAGCTATGCTCAGTGGCCTCCATACGCATTTTCTTCAGCTGCCAACAGTTAAACGTGCCCATCATTTCCCACACTAGGTCATCTTTCCTTCTTTGTCAAATGCCATCCCTCTCCTTTTTTGCAATCCCACCAAAACTTATCTTTTTCAGAACCTCTGTTTGGATCCAATCCTTTCCTTTTTTGTATTCTTCCCACCCCTGCCCCTAGAACCCAAGTAAGCATGTAGGAAAAGAGTGTTGAAAATTAAGGACATACGTTCAGTTCACTTACGGCTAAGTTACTGTCTGACAATAATGAATTAAGGCAAAGCTAGAAACTACACCCCTAAAACAGTGTAGTCATATACAACTCTATGCTCAAGGCTATACAGAGAACAGATGAAAGATGGAATGAACCAAGGAAAATCCATCCCTACCACTGAAAAAACCAACAGTTGGCCAACAATGTCATTTTTATATATGAACAGGACATTCCATATAAAAAGGCAGCCCCCAATTTCATTGCCTTTTTGTATCCGAGCTTGTTAAACTTGTCTAATAAACGTGTGTAACTCATTTCTCATTGACTTTATTCATTCACTTAATGGTTTTGCCAATGTCTGAACAAAGGCAGCCACCAGATTTTGCTCTTACAATGAATGACATTCTTTAGAAAGTATCGCATTTTAAAATGAGGAACACCTTGACTAGACACAGGAAATGGCTAATGTTGTATCACATTTGCCTTAATGGTTTCTACTGTAGCAGACTCCTCCAGGGATGTCTCATGAGCCTACTGTCCACCTTCACTGAAAACCACTGTCACCTACTCAGGGTTAAGAACATAGGGCTGGGCATGGTGGCTCACACCTGTAATATCAGCACTTTGCAAGGCCAAGGCAGGAGGATGGCTTGAGGCCAGGAATTTGAAATCAGCCTGGGCAACACAGCAAGACCCCCATCTCTAAAAAACACTTTTTAAATTAGTTGGGCATGGTGGTGCACACCTGTAGTCCCAGCTACTTGGGAGGGTGAGGCAGGAGGATCCCTTGAGCCCAGGAGTTCCAGGCTATAGTGAGCTATGATCATGCCACTGCACTCCAGCCCAGGCAACAGAGGAAGACCCTATCTCAAAAAAAAAAAAAAAAAAAAAGAATAAACCCACCCTCTTAGGCCACAGCTGATTAGACCAAGACCAGTTAGATTTTTGGTCTTGAGAATGTAGATTGAAGAATACAGGTGATGTCCACTAGTATTGTAAATGAGGACATGGAAATACACAGGCTGTGGGACAGCAATATCTAACCACACAGGAAAGAAGTTCTACCAAGGGGGAAGCACAAAGAGACAACCAAGGACTTGAGGTCCTGAAAAGAATGCACAGCAAGGTGAGAGATGACGCCTGAGTTCCTAATGTCAAGTCCTGCGATAGCTGCCACCTCTGTGCCTTACAATGAGCTCCCTTTTTTATTGTGTTAGCTTGATCGTGTGTCCTGCATATATATCATGCAAACTGAACAATCTTGTCTTTTAATGCTGTCCCTTATGAATCTTGCCTATAAGGAGCTACTGCTTCTCCTGGTCCACACACCTCACTGCAGCCACCTGGCCCATAGGTGTCCTCAGTCACTATTGCACATGAAGGCTGCCAAGTGAGACTGACGCCATGCAGTCATCCGGCGACCACTGTCCTGGTACCTCACGCAGTCCTCATCCATCCACCTTCTCACACACTCATTCCAAGGTCCTTCAGCGGCCCCGCCTGTCAGCACCGCGGCTCACTCGGACCACCCGCTTCCTGCCATTGTGCACTTTCACATGCTCACCTGCGCTGCATCCGGTTCTTGCCTGTTTCACTGCACTTGCCACCATCCGTCTTTGTTTGGCCTTCTGATGCCCTCCGCAGGCCCATCTGCCTCGTCTTTGACTCCTACCCTACGCTGACTCTTGCGATGCTCCAGCAAGGCTTCTGACTTACAGCCCCAGCTACATTCTGAACTCACCTCCAACTCTGAAGAACTTCCACGCTTCACTCCCTTCCTCCAGGGCAGGCCCCACGCCTTACCTGTCCTGACACCCGGGCCTGTGCCTGTTCTCCCAAACCCCACTCTCCTCCCCTTCCGACACTCTGCGACTCCACAGCAGGCACACTTGCAGGCCCAGAGCAGACACTCTCACCATGCCAGGCACAGGATTCTACACAAAACAGGGATCTGGCGGATTTAGCCGCCAATTAATAAATTGTATTCAATGTGCCAGATTCATATACCACAGAACTCTGTGTCTAGATGTCCAATAAGATCTAAAACTCAACTCGAATTTCTGTGAAATGGCAGACTTTCTTGCAGAGATGGGGGAGCTTAACTATCTCATGCAAAAGACATCATTTTATTGCTATAGATGTACCTTCCCAAAGTAAAAAACAAAACAAAACGAAACGCTGACTCAAGTTTTCCAGTCTCTTACAGTTCGAACACATCCTATACCGAACTTGTTCCTGCACCTCAACCTCTTGTTTGGCCCAGGCCCCTGGGCAACAGCTTCCCAGGACAGCTGGGCCCAAGGACTCCACGGTGGCCGTCTTCATCGTGCGCTGGAGAAGTGGTGTGATTAGCCATTTTCCAACACTGCCATGTGAGGTGGCTCTTGCAACTCCCATTCTAAGGAAAAGTCCCAAGTCACCTCAATTCCTTATCAGGCATGGGGGCAGAAAGAGTGGCAAGGTAACCGTTTTGAGTCCTCATCTATCACTGGATACTGAATCCCTGAGCCAAACATGACACAGTCACTCTGATGAGCTCACGTAAGGCCTGACAATCTTCACAACAATGAGTCACAACAGGTAGCTGAGTCTAATCTCAATACTAAAATTACTTACTGTCTTACCAGACTATAGGTGTCAAGGGGTCAGTGGGACCGAGATACCAAAGCTGGAGTAAAGCAGGAATGTAAGAAGAGGAATAAATCCACAAATCTGTGTTCATGCCAGAGCTGGGCAACAAGGACCAAAAAACCAGTTCTGGCCCTGTCTGCACTCACTGCTAGCATCACGTGCCGAGCCAGAGGGTGAATCCCTGTGGAGTCAGGCACCGCCCAGAGAATCAGATCATTCTGGAAGCAGAGAGGAAGCAAGTCCGAGATCAAGGGAAGAGCAGAGACCCTTGCTACTCAAAGTGTGACAGTCCATGGACCAGCAGGGCCAACATCACCAGGAAGCCACTTACAAATGCAGAACACCGGGCCCACCGCAGCCCCACTGAACCCTTATCTGTATTTAACGAAATCCCCCAATGATCTGTATACAAATTCAAGTGTGAGAAGCACAGTCTAGACAACAAGGGCACCGAGGACCCAGCCTGGGACTCTGGGTGACAGGTACAGGACATGAGCAGCAAGTAGCTTCTGTACAGAACAGGCGGCATGAAGCAGCGCAATCGGGGAAGAACCTCAAAGCCAGCCAAACCCTGCTTCAAATCCAGGGTCAATCATGTACGAGCAGGGCAATCTCTGGCTAATCACTTAACCTCTCTGAGTCTCAGTAGGGATGTTAGTTGCAACCTTACAGGGGACAGAAAATGTCAGGCATCTAGCACGCAGTAAACCTGCAATAAATACTGCTTTCTCCTTTCCATCATGAAGCAGACACCAACCCAGTAGGTCTGTGTAGACTCTGTGATGGAGACAGATGAATAAGGAACACCTGGGTGACAAAAAGGGTCCAAACTAGGGGAGGATGAGTTTCTTCTCAATTATTAAACTACCCTTTCAACCATGAATACTGCAGGGCAGCAGAGAAATGTCATTGCTAAATTTATTTCGTGTCTGTCCAACATTCCAGACTAGCACTATCCAACAGAAATATAATGAAAGCCATGTTTGTAGTTTTACATTTTCCAGTAGTCAAATTTTAAAAAAGGAAAAAAAGGGGGAGGGAGCAAAATAAATTTAATAAATTGTATTTAATCAAAACATTATGAGCTCAACATGTAATCGATAGAAAACGTTAATTAAAAAAAAAAAGGAACATATCTCATTAAGTGTTCAAAACCTGGTGTGTGTCTTATACTTTCAGCTCAACTCAATCAGGACTGGCCACATTTCAACCGCTCAGTAGCCATAGGCAGCTAGTGGCTACCACACTGGACAAAGCAGTTCCAGAATAAAATAATTATTCATAGATCTCTTTGATCCCTTCTCCACTCAACCTTCTATCCAGCCCCAATCCTAGTGTGCAGAGTATGAATCTCTCTCTAGCCACTGTCAAACATGGGAAGCAAAGTGCCAGGGGAAAAAGAACACAGTCTTTTGCTAACCTAGCATATTTTCACAATCAAGCTTTGTTTTGTTTTAAACTTTAGTCAACATAAATTACACCAAAAGACAGACAACCTAAACTACAGCCACTCAATGGTTGGGCTACATTTTTCCGGGAGCAAAGAAAGTTCAAGTGCAAAACTTGGACAAGATGCTCCAACTATAAATGAAAGCACAGCCAAGTAGGAACAAGTACGCTACCCTCATGCCTACATTTCACCCACTTTTAACCAGATGTAGGGCAGCTGTAACTGAAGCCCTAGACACAAGGCAGGAGACACACACGCTGTGTGTTTTCGTGGTCAAAAACAAACGCCTACTTGCAAATGAAGTAAGGCAGGACAGGAGACACAATGCCCTCCACAAAAAAAAGAAAAAAAAATTGGGGGGCTAACACCATTCTCCTAAAACAGAGAGACCGAAGAACACAGAAGAGCTACGGTTTTAGAAGGACTTACCACGTACACTCTGCTAAGCACTTTACATGTATTTATTCCTCTCAACGACCCTGAAGAAAAGCATGGCTTAGAATTTAAGTAACTTGCTTACGGTCCCACGGCTAGTAAGTAGCAGAACACAGGTTTATATCATTGAAGTTTAGGCAACCAGGTGTCTATCATTGAGAGCTAGGCAACCGAAAAGCTCCCTGTTCTTACCAGCCAGATTTAACTGAACACCAGGCATAATCAGTTCTCAAACTGACCCTCCCGTTTTTGCTATGTTAGACCAGCAAAGCCATTAAGGACCAGCTGACCAACAAGTACCTTTGTGAGGCTTAATTTGATCAACTCACGTTTCTGGGTTCATATGATATAAGGATTATGAATATGAGCTGGATTAAATACCATCAAAACGCATATGACAGGCCAGGCGTGGTGGCTCACGCCTGCAATCCTAGCACTCTGGGAGGCCGAGGTGGGCGGATCGTTTGAGCTCAGGAGTTCGAGACCAGCCTGAGCAAGAGCGAGACCCTGTCTCTACTAAAAACAGAAAGAAATTAGCTGGACAACTAAAAATACATATAGAAAAAATTAGCTGGGCATGGTGGCACGTGCCTGTAGTCCCAGCTACTCAGGAGGCTAAGGCAGAAGGATTGCTTGAGCCCAGGAGTTTGAGGTTGCTGTGAGCTAGGCTGACGCCACGGCACTCTAGCCCGGGCAACACAGTTAGACTCTGTCTCAAAAAAAAAAAAAAAAAAAAAAACAAACACACACATATGACAAATCTGGAAGGCAGAGAGAAAATAGTAAGGGCAGTGGTCTGGGACTAGAGTCCAGAGTGCTAGGTTCCCGTTTCAAACATGCCATGAACTGCCGACGGCCCCTGTCCCCCAACGTGGGCTCAGGGTAGAAAATGAGGAGGTACTATACATATCTGAAGCACTTCCAGTTATGTGATCCTTTAAAACAGAGGGTTTTGAATTTCTAACAACTCTTAAGTTTTTTAACAATCTAATTGTTACTAGTCAGATCCCTAGAAAGAATTTCTTTCTCACAAAAGAAAATTATAAAATCAATACCCATTACTAGCACCATGAGTCAGCCTTTGGAAGGAAGGAGTTTGTGTCCCAAAAGGAACGGCTGATGCTGAGCAAACAGTCAAGAACTTCAACACCCTAATTTTATCTTTAGGTCTCTATGGATCATTCGAAACATCTAAAAGCTCTCGTTCTGTAAAATTGTAATAACCGACTGAAAACAATATACAAGCTGCATTTGGGGGCCCTAAAGACCATCCTTACAGAGGGATCCTCAGTAGGGAACATGTGAGACAGCTAAAATAAACACTCTGAAGTTTGTCTAAAAATTACTTATTTCGGTCTCCAGATTTAGATTAAACAGAATTTGCTCTTCCCCCTCCTAAAACAGCCAGAATTTAGAACTTCCTGCTTGTAGAAGATGATTCAAAGAATTCCTTAAACTGTTGTTTGTTTATTGTTGGAACAAAAGATTCTTCTCAGCACCACTTTCGATTTACTTTGATTTTCCCATCCTTTTCAAAGAATACATAAAATAAAAACATCTCTCCATTCCTTCTCCCTTCCAGTCTGTATCCTCACCCTAGTGACCAGTGAAACTGTTTAGGTCTTTCCAACAAGCTATTTCTAGAGCCGTCTCTGGTGCAGATAGATTCTCCTCTTTGCTCATTAAAGTCAGGAAAATCTGGCTAAATACAAAGGCCCTCAGTGTAGCTCCAGCTTCTCCACTGCATGTTCTCACTTCGAGGGGACGTCAACTGTCACCTCTAACCTGAACACTATCAGTCGTCTTTGCTGTTTAGCACCTGCTGTGCCCTTTCTGGGCACCTCCTAGCCTTCACGCCCCTAAAAAGCTGCCACATCACCCCTTGTCCACCAACTGTGCCCCCTGCCAAGGCAGAACAGCACCGTGATGGGGAGCATCCTTCAAATCCTGCCTCTACTACCACTTATGAGCTAGGGGACTTTGGCCAGGGCCTCTCCCTCAGTTTCCCCACTGGCACCATGGGGATAAGAGAATACAGCTCATCTCATTGTTTCGTATTAAATGAGATAACACAATAGCTGAACACAGTGGTGCACCCTGGTACTCCCAGCTACTCTGGACAGAGGAATGCTTGAGCCCAGGAGTTCAAGTCTAGCCTAGGCAACAGAGCAAGACCCGATCTCTTAAAAAAAAAAAAAAAGAAAAGAAAAAAATGAAATAACATAACATCACCTTCTGCAGTGCCTGCAGGTGTCAGCTACTAATCTTTTTTTTTTTTTTTTGTAGAGACAGCATCTGGCTATGTGGCCCAGGCTGGTCTTGAACCTCAAATGATCCTCTGGCCTCAGCCTCCCCAAGTGCTGGGGCTACAGGCATGAGTCACTGCCCCTGGCCTAATTTTCTACCTTTCTGGAAATGTCCTCCAACTTCCTGCAGCAGGTTTTAAGTTCTTCAGAGGCTCTTCTCCCTTTTGTTTATGGTTTTCACTATGTAAGACATTATCGTAGGGGACAGGAACTCAACCCTTCTGACGCCTTTCTTCGATCCTCTCTGTGTACTAATTACTCACAGTCTACACCTCCAGCCCAAATAGCCCTCCCGAAGCCCAGGCC
>RJWJ010037121.1:0-15719 GCA_004363605.1 Indri indri | reverse complement strand
GGATTGCTGGGTCAAATGTAGTTCTATTTTGAGTTATTTGAGGTATCTCCATACTACTTTCCATAGAGGTTGTACTTATTTGCAGTCTCACCAGCAGTGTATGATGAGTGTTCCTATCGCTCCACATCCATGCCAAAATTTGTTGTTTTGGGACTTTTGATAAAAGCCTGAATCCCCTATTTTCTTACATCAACAATACACCCTTCTCTATCAGCCCTTTTCTATAAGCATTTAAACATAAACAAATCTCTTCCATCTTGGAAAAACAAACCCCTCCTTCCACTTCAGGGTTTCTCCACTAGTCCTATCTCTCTCTCCTTCCTTTTCTCCTCCTCTTTCAGGAAGGAGGGAGAGAGAGATTAATTCCACAGCCAAACTCCTTAAAAGCCTAACTCTTTTACCATGTACTCACTCTTGAACCTATTGCAATTCAGTTTTTAACTTTCTACTAAAATTATTAATATAATATCAGTCAGGGTGCCAGCAAGACTCAGAATCTACCAACCCAGATGGTTCAAAGGAAGAAGCTACATACAGACACATAGGTGGGATGAAGGCAACCAATAGGGGATCGTGAGGTGCTCAGAGAGCAGCAACCGTGGGACGCCATGATCACTCCTATGGCTGAAGAGACAGGAGGAACTAGAACAGTGAGAATGTAAACCAGGGAGAAGAGGACGCCACATGGGGACTGAAGTCAAGGAGGAATGGCCTACTGCCACAGAGGAGACACCGCAGCAGGGAGGAAACAGGAAATATTCTGCTCTCTGTTCTGTCTTCTCACCTGTGATTGCCTCCCATTGGCCAAACCCAGCTGAAAACTGGCAGGCAAGAGGGGCCAGGTGATGAGGTCCACAGAGCTCAGCCTTCAGGGGCACGTAGAAGCAGGGAGAATGGTGCATAAACAGAATAACCAGCACATTCTTTTTAAAATAAAATTTAGTGTCTTTGCTTTGGTACTGTTGACCATTGCCTCCTTGAAATAATCTCTTCCCCACTAGCACCTGTGACATCACATCCTGCCACTTTCCCTTCTCTCTCAGGTGCTCCTGCTCAGTCTCCTCTGCCACTTCCTCTTCCTCTGCCCATTCCTTGTCTACAGGTATTCTCTTCAAACCCCAGGTTTCCATCTATAAATTGAAAACTGACAAATCTACATCCCTAGTTCAGATTTCTTTCCTGAGCTTTAGACTTCAGAGTAGGTAACTAGAGTGTGTGTCTGTATTATCTGATGATCCCGAAGCCCCTCATATTCAGCATGTTCCCAGGTGAACTCACCTCCTATCCTCCTCCCTGAATACTTGCACCTCTTCCTGCATCCCACTGAATAGCATCGCTCTCCACCCTAATCAGTCCTTCAAGCCATTATCTTTACTGCTGATAGAATGACTCCAATCAATCATTCAAACCATTCTCTTTACTGTGATAGAATGACTCCTAAAATGAAAAATATGATCATTTTACTCCTTTTCTTTCAATGGCTTATTAATTCCATGACAAAACCCGAACTTCTTAACATGGCTTGCAAAGCTTACAGAGCTTGTGTCAAATGTTGCTGGCTGTTCCACAAGATCCATGTTCTCATCTTATTCCTGGGTGCACAGCTGGGCTACTTTTCCCAGCCCCTCTTGAGTTCAGTGTGGCCAAATGACCGTGTTCTAGACAGTGGATGCCATTTCCAGGCCAGGGCTCTTAAGAAACAACTGCGCCTCTTCTACACTCTCTCTTTCCCCATGAGCAAAGGGGATGGGGCTCTCGGGGATGGCAAAACCACAAGAAGGAATTATGGCCTGGAGGAAAGCCACTGCAGACTGGGAACACCAGCTTGGACCAGTAGGTGAGCTAGGAGCATATGTCCATCAAAAACTAAGCACAAAGAGGTTAACTAACTAGCCCAAAGTCACACAGCAAGTGGTCAATGGAGCCCAGACTTGAAACCAGACTGCCTTACACCAAAGGCCAGGTTATTGACCTTTGCGGGGAACTGTTTTTCTTATTATACATTAAGAGTTTTTATTCTGTTGTTTAATTGGCTGTCTGTAGCTTTTTAAGAAAAAGGACCACGTGTGCTTACTAATCGTCGCCTTCCAGTTCCTAGCAGAGTATCTGGTATATATACAATAGGTGCACAATAAATATTTATCAAATGCTGTGGTCTGAATGTTGTGCTCCCCAAAATTCATATGTTGAAATCCTAGCCCCCAAGGTGATATTAGGAGATGGGCCCTTCAGGGAGATGATTAGATCATGAGGGCAGGAGCTCTCATGAATGGGGATATTGCCGTTATAAAATAGACCCAAGGGAGCTCCTTCACTCCTTCTACCTGTGAAGCCACAGGGAGAAGGCGCCATCTATGAACAGGAAATGGGCCCCTCCCGCCCCAGACACTGAATCTGCTGGCACCTTGATCTTGGAAAGAATAAGAGAAGGACATTTACCTGGTACTTAGTAGCTATGCATAATTTATTTTCCTGAGAAAAATTATTCCTTAGGAAGAAATTTTCAAATTTCTGCCATGTAGAATGGTTTTACGTTCAAACCCTAATCATCCTTTAATTCCTAGTTCAGATGCCCCTTGTTTCGCCTACATCCAAAGCTGGAACTAATCTCTGTCACGTCTGAGCTCCCATCTCACTTTGCCTCTGCCTCTCTCGAGACTGCTGTGGTCCGCCTTGTTCTTGGGACATCGATGCTCAGCTCTGTAAGCACCTCCATGCAGGTGATGAATATTTTCTGTAGTGCTGGCATATAGGTGCTCAGTCGATACTTGTTGAATAAATATTGAATGAATTAATTGACTCATAAATAAAAAAGCCTTCCAATATGAACCAATCCTTGCCTGGCATTAAGGATTTCTTAATTTAAAAAGCATTATAGCTCTAGAAGTCACTAGAACACATGCGAAATGTCGGTCACACACTAATACATAATGTGTTAGTATCCCATACACTAGTCTCCCAAAATTGTCCTTGATTCTAGAAAGTATCCCATAGTAAATTTTCACTAAAAATGCACACTTCTACCAGGATGTACTTTGTGAGAATTTTGTCATATTTAGGTCTTTTTTAAAAAAATAAGCATAGTCTCTTTGGAAATGTAATTTGCCTGCAATAGTCTTAAGAAGACAGCCTCACATTTGCATTGAGCGACTCTCAGAAGGTATAAGACTAACTAACATGTTTCATTTACATTCCTGAAGTGAATTTTGGTTTGGTATTTGATTTGAATAGATAGGTACATATCCTAGTTTAAGATCTGGAGTGTACTAAGAATTACAATTTTCCTAGGTCAAATGCTGATTTTCAATTTTTGGAAATGTTTAAAGATAGCTTTACAAGAATCTTATCATCACCTCAAGATACATTAAATAATTATTGAAGAAAAGGAAGAGTTTGGGAGAGAGAAATGAGAAAAGAGTTACCGGCAGACAGATAAAAAGGGAGTGGAATTAAAGCTCCCATTACTGAGAAATAAGAATCATATAGAGCAACCGTTCAAACTCCATTCATTCAGGTTCACGTTTTAGTGTGAAAATAGATTTAAGTGTAATTATTCCCCGTGGATGTTCCTGCGGACACCTTAACAGCATTTGCTTAGGAAATGAAAGTCCTGTTACAGCTTGTGCAATACCCGTCTTTTCCTCCAGAGGGCAGCAAGAGGCCTTTCCAAATTGGTCACACCGGCTTCAGTTCGAAGCCACGCCGGGGAGCCTGTCCACCGTCCATCCCTCCGCCGGAAGCCCAGCTCCGCAACCTCAGACAGAAGGCAGACAAATCGCCGGCAGATTTTCAGACAACCAAAAAAACGTCTCACAGGCAAAGTAGGTGCACATGATTTCAAGGCTGCGCCCCCGAAGGCCTGGTTTGGACAGGAGTGGCAAAACCTCAATATAATTTCAAGAAGCATATTCATCTGACCCTGGGATTAGCTAGACTTAAAAAAAAAAAAGTTGATAATCAGGTAATTGGATGCATTTTCTTTACATTAAGTACTAAATACTCAAGAATTGGACTTGGAGAAAATGAAATCATTCTTTCCACTCTTTGACAGCCTAGAGGCAAAATTTCCAAGTCAAACGTAGAAGGTGTATGGGGATTTGGTTGCTTGTTTTGCTTTCTTCTCTCTTGCCAGCTACCTCCAGAGAGCTGGGCAGGGATCAGTAAGGTCCTCCGCTGGGGCCGCCAGCGAGTCTGTGCCTGCTTGGCGCATTTCTGAGAAGGTACCAGCCTCCCCGGCCAGGGCGCCCGGCGGAGCGTCACAGCCCAGAACTAGCCCGGGACAGAGCCACGCCACGCCGTCTGCTGCTGAACCAAGCTCCGCGCAGGGACCGGCTTTTCTGCCCGAGAAGTTGTTACTGAACTCTTTCAAGTGCTTGCTTTGAGGACGAAAATGGTCAAGAAAAATAGTCTCCGTACAGCCAACATTTCCCGGAGACCCATCATCTGCGCATCATCTGTGTAGCACAGACACACACAGACGCACACGCACGCGTGCCAGCAAACAAAACGTTCTCAAGCAGGAGAGTCGTGTACCTAAAAGCTTTCTCTTCTACACCAGTATTTATTACCGCCTGTTCTCATAAAATCTACTGTGGGCGATGCTGGCATATTAAGAATTTTGCCTCAGGAGTGTATATGAGAAAAAGCGATCAAGGCAAAAGGCAGATGTATTCAAATAGTGACAAGGTACTAAAGTGTGATAAAGCCAATACATGGAGTCACATCTAACTCGGGTCAGCCTTGGGATAAAAATCAAGGATATTAAAATTAGCATTGAACCCCCTTCCCATGAGCATGTAGGCCCCACGAGAACAGGAATGTTTAGTTTCTTGTTCTATCCTAAGTGGTTAACATTTAAGATGCTCAATTAATGTTTGTCAAATTAAGAAAATACTCAAGAAATGTACCACATCAGAGACCAGCATTCTATCTCTGAGTAAGACCATTTTAGACAATCTTTTTCTCCCTCTAGCATTAAAACAGATTTTGATTTCTTCAGCCCAACATTAGCTGAAGCAGTGGGCTTGGGCAGGGCTGCTGTTGTATGCATCTTTAACGGCAATCACACCCAGAGGGGCAAGACGCTCACCCCAGAGAAGTGCGTGGGCACAGATACTGACTGAACAGATAGAAGAGTCCCATCTCATACTCCCTCTGAAATAGGGTTGCTGCATTTAGCAGATAAAAATACAGGGTGTTCAGTTAAATTTGAATTTCAGATAAATGAATTTAGCATGGGATAAATTTATACTAAAAATATTCATTATGTATCTGAAATTCAAAATGAACTGGACATCCTATATTTTATCTAGCAACCCTACTATGGGGCATATACTTTCTGAGTTGAAGGGTGGGAGGACTGTCTGACTTTTTAAATTCTGGTCTCTCTCTGGGCACACAGGTTGTATCCTTTTTACTTTAATGAACGAATGCCAGTGTAGTATAATGATAACAGAGAATCCCATCTAATCCCTTTAAGTGTGCCATAAAAATTCCAGTATTCGAAAGTGTTCCCTGAGCTCAAAGTTTGGAGAACCACTAGTATACAGCCTTTAGTAATCGGTCTTCTTTGATCTGGATGAAGGGTGTGCCCTGTAACCTTCTGCCTCCAGCTTACATTGGGAAATAATTTCTGGGCAGATACCTTTGCTTAGAAGGTTGAAAATAGGCTTAGACCTGTGTTTCCTAAGTAACTTCTGGCCAATTATCAACCTCTTAATCATAGAGCAGATCTAACACCAAATTCTGGGGGTAGGGCATTGGTTTATAATAGAAGAGTGTGGGGGAAAAAAGGCCAAATTAAGTGATGATGATACGAACTCAGCTTTTCCAACATGAACATGGCTTAGAAAAAGTGATCCCCAGACTTCTGTTCATGAATACCCAGTACTAGTCCTCAACCACAGCCAGTCTTTCCTGAGAACCCATACCTAACTGTGACTCTGAACAAGTGATCATTTCCTGGTCACAGTCTCAAAGGGACCAGGTCCACCTTCCCCCTAAGCTCAGCCTGTGCTCTGTGGGTCAGCTTAGCCAGAAAGCTCAGGAAAAAGCCCTGGTCCCTTGGGTGGGGATGGGGCGGGGCGGGAGGAGTGGCAGGGTACAGAGGAATCTGGCTAGTAACCTGGGTGGGGATACGAACAGACACTTTTCCATTAGAAAATCTCTATTCAAATGACCTCAAAGCTTAAATTACAGAATTTTGTAAAGAAAATGTTCTTTTGTCACTTGTGAGCATGATCACTTTTATTGAATTATACTATAAAAGAGTACTGTTGAATCAAATGAGACCAATTAAATTAATGAAAACAACATTTTTAGCTTTCTAAAAACCTTCATTATGTTATATGGCATTAAAGGACTTTTACAAATTAACACCAATTTATCTTCCCAACCTCATCTCCTGCCGCTTCTTTCTAGGACTACCCTACTCTAGCCCCGGGGTTTCTGAGCCTTGGTGCTATTGACATTTTGAATGGGGTAAATCTTTGTTGTGGGGAGTTGTCCTGTGCACTGCAGGACATTTAGCAGCATCTCTGGCCTCTACCCCTGGCCCCTCTACAGTCATGACAATCAAAAAATGTCTGGAGACATTGCCAAATGTCCCCTGGGAGGCAAAATCGCCCCCATCAAGAACCACAGGGGGTAAAATCACCCCTATTGGGAACCACTGCTCTGGCCCATGAGACAACTTCTCTTTCTATCAACACATTTTCCCAACCCCTAACTCCCTGCCCCCCGCCCCAACACACACACCTTCCTGTCCCCTTCACCTGGAACACCCTTCTTTTCCCCTTTCCACTGACAAACTCATACTTACACTTTAAGGCTTAAATCAAGTGCTGGTCTATATAGCTTTCCTTATAATCCATGCCAACTTAATTTTCTTTCCCTCCTCTGGCTGCCATAGGCACTGCACACAGCTTTACTTAGACCAATAGTGTTGACCATATGAAATTGCAATTATTTATTCACCCTTCCCTCTTCCTCCCAAGAGGCTGTGAGTTTCTCCAGAGCAAGATCCATGTAATTACACAACCTAGCATAGTCTCCTGCATGTGTGTGTGTGTGTGTGTGTGTGTGTGTGAGAGACCTGACACATACATACAGCACGCAAGTAAATGTTTTTATTGATGCATAAGCCAAAGTCCTAAGCTATATCATTTATTGTATTTCCTAAAGGAATATGTGGATTTTTGTACTCATCACATAGATTAAGTTAGACTAGATCTCACTAGACCTCTATGCTCCAGCAAATCTGGATTACTCAATATTTTTCTAAACATACAGGGTATTTTCCCATCTCTACACCATTGCAGAAATTGTTTTCTTCACCTGGATAGTTCTACTCGTATTTCTCCCTGTCAAAATCCTCCTCAAACACCACCTCTACTTTTCACAACCTGGACACACACACACACACACACACACACAGAACACACACACAGAGCACACACTACACATACACAACACACGTGCTGTGATCTCTTCCTTCTGAAAGCATCCTGGCTTTATCTCTCCTTTTCCACCTCTCCACATTCTCTGTCTTGTCTCCAACGATCTTCTCTTAATGTTGGATTCTATTCCTTGAAGGCAAAGACTGTCTTCCTCTTTTTACTTCTGCACCTCCTCATAGCATGACTTGCACATACTAGGTACTGAATAAGAATTTATTGGATTGAATAGAAAAATCAGAGATTGTCTTCAAAACATTCAGTGAATATCCAGAGACAAAGGTGGGTAAACACAAAAAAGGAAGGGGTTTTGACACAATCAGGGTGAAGCTTTAGAAAGATGAATTCATCTGAGTCGGGAAAGAATGAAGACGCACCATCAGCACCCACAATAGCCCAGGGGTGAGGCGAAACCATTGCTTCTATAACAATCAAGATGGCAAGAACTATTTCAGAGTGACACAATACAGGATTTGGTACCCAACAGGAAATGCAGCAAGGGAGAGGGAGGATGAATATTAGTATTCCTTAATTATTTTATTTAATGAATAAATAATATCATTTAGACCCTCAGTCTGGGTGCTGGGATGGAGCCAATATCACTCACCAAAATCTAAAAGCTTAGGGGAGAAGGAAATAAGTTCGGCATTTGAGATGCCAGTGAGCTGCCTCAATAAAAATGTCAGAGAGACCGTTGGAAAGGTGAGAGTGAGGCTCAGAGAAGCTGGGGGACCTGGAGACAGGGTTTGGGGGTCAGTCACATAGCCGAGGCCAAGGGACAAAATGGGATGACTGAGGGGTGGGTCTGTGACAAGAGAAAAGAGAGGCTTGAGGGGAGCAGGCGGGAGGAAGGGGGAGCGGGGAGCACAGGCTGTGGCAGCCAGGAGGGAGCAATGTTTCAGCAACATAAACATTTTGAGGGTTTAAGTGATACAGAAGTCGGTGAGGAGGAGGACTGGAGATGGGCCAGCCGGTTGGTTGACCTGCAGGCCTGCGGACTTTTGGAGATGGAGGCTCAGTGGGGAGGAGGGGCTGGAGCCCAAGTGTTCCAAGGTAAGGAGGGAAGGAGCAGTGAGAATGCAACGGCAGAGAGAGGGAAGGCAAGATCCGGTAACACAACAGCTTGAGGGGATAGCAGGGCATAAAAAGGTTTTGTTTGTTTTTAGGTTGGGCACACTGAAATTGTTTGTTGATGAAGGGAAAGGAACTGGAAAGTAGAAGATTTCGAAGCTAAGAGAGAAAACTTAGTAAGTGAAGTCTTGCCAAGACTGGAATAGGATTGGGCTTCCTGAGGAAGGGCTGCCTTTGGAAGGAGTAAAAGCTTCTTCCTCTGAAAGAGAAGGAAAGCAAGGGTTAGGAGTGAAGAATCACGTAACTGAGGTAAAGAGGAGAGTGAAGAGACCTCAGCTCTAGACAATCTCACTCTGCTTGAGCAAGAGGGTGGATTGCATGCCGAGGCCTACAGGGTTTGTGAAGCTGGAATTCCCTGCAAATGATCCTGAGACGAATGTTTCAGGGAATTGACAAGAGATGATTTAAAGGATTGCAAAGCAGCAGAGAGGTCCCAGGTCTTTCAGATGCACATATCTTTTTCTGGAAAACCCCTACTCACCCTTCAACACCCAGCTCAAATATTCCCTTCTCTGACTCGCCCAGGTGGAAGCTGAACTTATGGGAGTCATTCTCTCTCCTCCATCTCCACAGTCTTTATAAAAATATTTACCTTGTTATATTTGACATTTTCTGTTCACTCATTTGTCTCTCCCACTAGGTCTTGAGCTTCTCAAAGGTCATAATTCATCTCTGATTGAATGAATTCTGGCAGTACCGTAGCACATATTAGGTGCTCGAACAGTAATGAGTGAGTGAAGGAATGAACATATGAATAAATGATAATATTTCTCCCACTGTAGGAAGCTGACTTCTGCTATAGTGTCATTAACTAGAGCAGACAGAGTCCCAAGGAGAGGCTGGTCCTCTTCTCTGGCCACACAAGATCAGAGAAAAACTGCACATGCGGGTACATGTGAGAGAAAAGCAAATGAGAACACTGGCCATGAAATGAGTGTGAAATGCCAAACGGTCTTCTCGGAACCCCTCGGCAGTCGTGAATAGCAGGAGAAAAGAGTGGGAGGATGGGGAACGGAGTGAAAGAAGTACCAGGCCCAAGAGACACTTTTCAGTTGGGAACGGAATGACTTCGTAAATCGTAGGGTGTGTGGTCCAGACAGCAGAGAGCCACAGATGGAGTTACTGTAAAAAGCCCCTAGTGACTTCTTTTGGAAAAAAGAAAGTCTGTTTTGAATCTGGCTATCTCTCTAGCATAACCTTGTCTTAAAAAGCCATGTCTCCATGAAATCCGGTTTCAGATGGAATTCAGTTTAATGTGAACGTGTGCTGCCTTGCAATGCTGGTGACGCTGTTTACTGACCCCCTGTGATGTGTTCTGCCTATGCATCTTTATTTCTCACAACCTCCCTGCTAGGTGGGCCTGATTATACCTGTTTTACACATGGGCAAACTGAGGCAAGGAGCAAAGAAACGAGTAACCCAAGATTACACTCTGGTACACAGGGCCAAGTCTTTCTAACCTCGCGGAACGCAGCCTTCCACTCTACCACGCAGATGCCGCACCAAGTGTGCTCGGCACGGGGCAGTAATGGGGATGCGCTGAGTCAAGGCCAACGCCATGGGCCTCGATGAGAGCGTACAGGGCCCCACGTTTAGAAGGGCCTGCTGCTTGGTTTCATGTTCTGCTGTTCCTGTCTGGAAATTCCTAATAATTTTTTAACAGGGGTTCCGCATTTCCATTTTGCACTGTGCCCCACGAAGTATGTAGACAGTCCTGAGTGGAATCATGGAATGTTGGAGCGACAAGGGCTTTGAGAGTTCATCCGTTCCATCCTCACCCATCTTGGAGATGTGGAAACTTAGGCACAGAGAGGAGAACTGGCCACCTTCGGTCATATAGCTCACGAGTGTCAGAGCAGTAATAGAACCCAGGGCCCCAGAGTGCCTCCTCCCTTACCACCCTGCCCCCTCCAGAGCCTTTACTGTTAGAGAAGGGAGTTTTTCCCTGTCACTGCAGGGGCTTATCTCTAGCCAAAATATTGTTTGTGGCTGAGCTGGTTCAACTCATTTTACTCCTGGGCAAATGGCCCTGAATTTTTCATAAAACCAAATGCACATAAACCTGAATGTGATTCCGGCAAAACCACAATGTCTACTCTGTGGTAAAAGAACCCTTAAGCTGCGTGTCTCACCAAACACCTCTCTCTCCTGCCCAAACCTCCCCAACTCACATCTCTTATGCTGGGGGAGGCCAGCTCAGCCAGGGTCAGGGGTGGTCATTGCCAGGGCAGCCAGGACAAGGTCAGGCTCAAGGCCAAGGCCGGGGCTTCTGCCAAAGCTGCCCCAGATGGAGGGAGCACGGGGCCAAAGACATAGATAATCCACATCTACTAAACTGATACCACATTAAACACCTTGAGGGGGCCTCTTAGAGCCACTCTCAGGTTGTTAAGACAGGTAACCAAGCATTTGTAAGAGTTTGTGCTTACTCTTCCACGCCCACATATTTGGAAGTTACAATAATGAGGACATAGTGCTCTGATTTCCATCCCAGAAAACACAGATTTCTAGCCTCAGACACACCTGAGTAGGTGGCTGTGCTCAGTGGAGAGCCAGGCTGGGACGTGTTTGACTGTTTTGAAGCAACATGTGTTCACCACTGCCCAAAGGAGAAGGGTGTGGCACATTCAGATTACCAAGGAAATTTGGTTATGGTTTGAAAGAGCTTCTCTAGGTTTGTGGAAAAGTTTTGCCTGTAGGAATAGCATGAACTGTTTCCCAGCTTAGCAAGATGGGACAGACACATGTAGTTACCACCTAACGTAGGAGCACCGCAAAGGCAAGGAATTTTATCTCTTTTATTCACTGATGTGTTCAAGCACCTGAACAGGACCTAGCACATAACAGGTACTCAGTAAATATTAATACTTGCTGTGTGAATGAAAGCTGCTCGTGACTTTGAAGGATCCTTAAGGTATCAATATAAATGAATGAACGAATATTATAGGGTCATAGATTTCTCATTCTAACATTACAACCAAAGAGAGGTATTTCAGGGGCTCAGAGGAAGTAGAATGGGTCCATGATGTCTTGCGTGTGTTTGATACAAATGACGACAAGCAAAGGTGGGGAACATATTAGAAGTTGACATTTCATTTCTTGGACTACTCCCCTATGGCTCCATGGATTTAGGCTAATTCTAGTAAATTTATCAGAGGATGGGGTGGGGGGTGCCCAGCCTTCACCTCGCTTCCCTTTCCTTCGGGAATGGATACTCTCTTTCCCTATTCTGTACAGTTTTCATGGAACTGTAAGTCAAGATGCTAAGTCCTGAAGCCAAGAGGTGGGCCTATGATTTAAGAGCAGCCAATTATACCCCTTTCTCAGATCTTTTGATCTTAAGTAAACCAAAGCAAGGATGCAAAGGAAAAATTAGTGGAGTGTGTTTATTCTTCCAGTGACCACCAGATAGGGCGGCTTCTGCTGCCTGGATGTCCTGAGATTCCGGGTCCCCGCCCTGCCTCTGAGCTGATTTCTGCAGCTGTTTGCCCTCTCTAGGAGCTCCCTAGTACCCCGGCACCAATACACTCCTTCATTATTTAAGTTAGCCAGGGTTGGCTTCCTCTGCTTGGAGCAATAGAACCCTACCTGATTCATCCGATTCGGTTACTGACCACTAGTGGGCATCCTAGTGAGGAACACAGTGGAGTGCCCAGGACCTCTGCCCACCCCACCCCTGATTCTAGCCCCAGGTGGACCAAATGCCATACGTGTTTGCTATTAGGAGGACACAGGCAAATCGGTTGAGGCCATCAGTGCCCCAAGCTTCTATCTGCCTTAATCTCACCTCCCACTCCAGAGGAATTGCCATGGTCAGAACAGTCCAAGGTCTGCATGACCTGTGTGTGGGCTCTGCTCCAGGTCTGGGCCTTGAAGGCACTGATCATGTCTCAGAAATCTTCATCCCTGTGATTGGCCCTGAGTAGGCAGGTAAGGGTTCTGGTTGAGAAGTATACAGATGTTTTGGAGCTGTGGCTCTCAACCCAGGCCATACCTTTGAACCACCTTGAAACTTTTAGAAATACAGATACCCAGACCAAAATTTCATTTCGCTTGTTCTGGACTTAGGAATTTTTCTAATTTTATTTTTTGAAATAGTTTTACATGAACAGAAAAATTGCAAGAAAAACATTCCCTTTGCCCAGATTCCCAATTGTCAATTATCAACGTTTTAAGGAGAAAAAGATGGATGTGTATGTATGCATATATGTGTATATGTGTATGTATACTTATAAAGTATATTTATAAATGTATTTATAAAGAAGTGTATATGTGCTTTTTATTTGTTCTTATGTGTGTGTGTTTAAATAGAGAGAGAAAGAAATAAATGAATCAAATTTGTATATATATATATATATATATATATAGTCTTTTTCCTGACATCATGACCCATCACTACTAAAGATTCCAGTATATACTTTCCCCCGACAAGAGCGCTCTTCTGTGGTGCCATATACCACCTTCCCAATCTGAAAATCAATATCAGCACAACACTGTCTTCCAATCACTGACCCCATTCAAGTTTTTCCAGCCATCCCAACACCATCGCTTTTTCCTTGTTCCTCTCTACAAACACCCATAGGCTAATTGTTCTTCAGGCCAGAGCAGTGGAACAGTTCCTCCTTCTTCCTCTGGCTCTTGCTCTGTGTCCTTGACAGTCTCAAAGAGTACAGACTTTTCGCTCACGAGGACAACCCTCAACTTGGATCAGTCGGATGTTTTCTCAGACTCAAGCCTTGCCTTTTTGGCAGAAAACTGAAGAAATGATGCTATGCTTTTCTCAGAGAGTCACATCAGGGAGCTATACTCTATCAACATGCCCCACTGTTGGTCATGTTAACCTTGATCACCTGGCTAGATTTGTGTCTGCCAAGTTCTCCGCTGTGAAGTCACAATTTTTCCTTTGTATTTGATTAGTATTTTGTGGAGAGATGGTCCAGTATTACACCAATAATCAAACCTCCACCCTGTGGCTTAGTAGCCCTTAATGACTCCTGCCTCTATCATTCACGACTACGGTAACTTCCAAATGGAGATTCTCTATTGCCATCATTTAACAGGCGGCATTCTATTGTAAGAAAGAACTTTTCTCCCCCTTCATTTGTTTATTTATACATTCATTTATTTATATCAGTGTGGACCCATGGATTCTTATTTTATTCATTGAATTTCAATCCAGTATTTTCATTATTTATTTTGTTTCTTTGGTTGTCCTAGATTTGGCCAGTGGGAGCTCCTTCAGGCTGATCTCTCCTTTTGATATGTCCTTGTCATTCTTTGAGCACTTCTGTGTTTTCTGTCACAGGGTAATTCCGGCTCATCTTATCCTTTCCTTGCCCGAGACCTACCATCAGCCGCTCTTCCAAGGAGCCTGGCTCCTTTCGGTGGAGGAAGTATTTAAAAGCCAAGATCTGGGGAGGGGACTTGGTGTATGTATATGCTCTATGTATCTATAATTATTTTTGTATCTATATATAAGTACTTAAAATTTCATACCAGTACTTTTAATTTCAATCCAACACCTCTGGATCACTCCAGCTTTTCCTATTTGCGTGTTTGTAACTTGTCTCAGATGATGAGAAACGTGGATCTGACCATCCTCAATATATTTTACCTGTTTTCTCAATGGACTAACTCACTTGCTGAGTGTGACCAACCCCCAGCCTCCCAGCTGCCTCTGCCAGCTGCCACCTCTGAATCTTCCTCCCTTTCTTCCACGTCGTCATCGCAGCACCCCCTTCCTCACTGTCCTGATTCCTTGGACAAAGATGAGAAGGAAAGAGAAGGGATTAGTATTTTTAAAGGGCTTCCCAAGTGATTCTAAGTATGCAGGTAGGTTTGTACATCACTGGACTAGAGGAGCAATGGGAAGACACTACTTACATCTAACCTGAGTCCCAGGTTATCAAACACATCTTATGACATTCACCTGGAAGAATCCCTTCTTCAGCAAGGATTCAGTGTCTCACAATTAAAGGTAGAGTTGGTAGCCCCTGGAAATCATGGGGAGTCATAAGACTTCAGAAACAAGATGAGATGGTGTCTTAGTTCAGGTTGCTGTAACAAATTACCATAGACTGGGTGACTTAAAGCAACACACACTTCTTTCTCACAGTTCTGCAGGCCAAGAAGGCCAAGATCAAGGTGCCAGCAGGTCTGGTGCCTGGTGAGGACCTACTTCCTGGTTTGCAGTTGGGCGTCTTCTTTGTTGCATCCTCACAAAATGAAGAGCAGAGAGAAGGAGCAAGTTCTCAGGTCTCTTCTTATCAGGGCACTAATCGTATTTATAAGGGCTCCATTCTCATGACCTAGTTACCTCCTAAAGGCCCCACTTCCTAATGCCATCACATTGCGGGTTAGGATTTTAACATGTAAATGTGAAGAAGGACACATTCAGTCTATAACAGATGGTAGAAGAGCAGAATGGGGGTGCCAAGAGAAATTATTAATACATAATTTTGCTTCAAACTGGCCCCAGCTGTGCCCTCTCAAAATTATCTCACATGCCCCCTTTGGAATATGCATATGAATCACCGCTCCCCAATCTAACTTGCAGTCAACCTCTTTGGACTCCTGAAGTCTACGAAGAAAGGACTGCTTTATTTTTTGAAGGCTTCACTCCATATCTATTTCTATGTTTCCACTTTGGAGAAGGGATTATGGTCCTGGGAACGAGTACCACCGGTGGATGCACAGTCTTCTCTTAAGCTCATCTCTGTGAGTGCCTCAGCCTTGACCTATGATGTCTGGTTTTGGCTGTCTCAACCTTGGACCCCCACTCAGCAACCTCATTGCCTTCTTTGTTTAGTCTTTGCCATATGGCCTGGTAGGAATCATAAACCCAACACTAAACTCCACAAGCCAGAACTGCCAAAGTAGAGCAGTATTAACTCACCTGAGCCAAAGTTATTGCATTTCCTCCAGCTCCACACTAATGAAGAAATTTGTGAAATATTTATTCTGGAAGAGAAATTAAAATCAAGTTAATAGGAAAGGAGGGTAAATGATGGAATTGTTATTGCCTTTCCTGGCTCCCTATGTTGCTGGAGAAAGTCATAAAAACAAATAGTGCTGTTCATTTTCATATTTTCATGCTTACATTACAGCAGAAAGAAAAGTCAAGGCTGGCTCCAG
>RJWJ010037120.1:0-15712 GCA_004363605.1 Indri indri | reverse complement strand
GGCATGAAACCATAAGAATTCCAGAAGAAACTGTCAGAAAAACTCTTCTAGATATCAGCCTAGGCTAAGAATTTTTGAAAAAGACTTCAATTGCAATCACAGCAACAATAAAAATAAATAAATGATACTTGATTAAATTTTGAAAGCTTCTGCACAGCCAAGGAAATAATTAACAGAGCAAATAGGCAATGTGCAGAATGGGAGAAAATATTTTCAAGCTATACAGCAGATAAAGAATTAACAACCAGAATCTACAAAGAACTCAAGCAAATCATCAAGAGAAAAATCAAACAACCCCATTAAAAAGTAGTTGAAAGACAAGAACAGAAGCTTTTCAAAAGAAGATAGATAAATGGCCAATGAACATATGAAAAAATTCTCAATGTCGTTAATCATTGGGACAATACAAATTAAAACCACTATAAGATACCACCTTATCCCAGTCATAATAGCTTTTATTAAAAAGTTCTAAAACAGTAGATGCTGGCCTGGATGCAGGGACGAAGGAACACTTATACACCATTGGTGGGACTACAAATTATTACAACCTCTATGGAAAATAATATGGAGGCTCCTCAAAGAACTAAAAGTTGACCTACCATGTGATCCAGCAATCCAGCTATTGGCTATCTATCTAAAGGGAAAGAAAACTTTTCTTCAAAAAGACACTTGCACTCAAATGTTTATTGGAACACAATTCACAATTGCAAAGACAAATCAACCCAAATGCCCATCAATTCATGAGTGGATTAACAAAATGTGGTATACGCACATCATGGAATACTACTCAGCCATGAAGGATGACTTAATGCCTTTTACAAAAATTTGGTTGGAACTGGAGACCATTATTTTAAGTGAAGTACCTAAAGAAGGGAAAAGCAAATACCACAGGTACTCACTACTAAATTAGAACTAACCGATAAGCACATGTGTGCATAGAGAGAAGTAAAACTCAACAGAAATCAACCCGAGGGTAGGAGGGAGGAGGGGACAGGCAAAAACTTACCTGATGGGTAAAATGAACAATATCTGGGTGACAGTCACTCTTATAACCATGACTCAAACATTACAAAAGCAATTCGTATAACCAAAATTGTTTGTACCACATAATACTTTGAAATAAAAAAATTCTATTTGTAAATCAATACAAAATTCACTAAATCTGAAACAGTTTTTCAAGTATGGGTAAATCAAATATGACTAAATCAAATACAGATACAAACCAAAAACAGTTCATCAAATATGGGTAAATCACAAAATCTTAAATAGGTCATCAAATATCTATTATTTTCAAGTAGATTTTCATTTTTTAATCAAAATTATTATACTTTTTCATGTAATAAAGCAAAATTTCTCATATACCATGATTAAACACATTGTAAAATTTACTCAATTGCAAAATATTTTAGAATTTCTTAAACAAAATTAACAGTAAGCTAGAAAACATTGACACTTATCCTATTCCAGTGATTTAAATATTATAATTAAATATTTCTACTTCTTTCTCTCTCTTCTTCTTTTCTTCTCCCTCTTTCTGCCTTCCCACCCTCTCTTCCTCCTGCCTTCTCTCTCTTCTTCTTACCTACCCAGATACATGAAACTTAGTTAAATCTTTAAAATTCTAACCTAAAGAATAATAAGAAACAGATAACATCTTGTAAACACTCTACTTGATACTAGCTCCCCACTAGCTTAAAATCTAAATAAAAATTTTCCTTGCTCTTTTTTCATTTTCTAAATCAACTACTTGGGTGTCAAATTTATTGTGTAGGCCTTTGTTATGCCTCAAATCATTTTGCATGGACATTCGCCTCACTGTAATTTATGTCCTTGAGAAAAGCAAACACTGATGTGCTGGCACAGTTTCAATATATAATTTAGTAAACACTGGAAGAATTATTTGCCTGACACTAATTCACACACTTATCAGAATGTTTTCTGTATTATTTTGTTGTTAAATCCTAGACAAGCTACTTGGTGTCATTGTCTAGTAAGAGAAAGGTAGAGAAAATTCAACTCGAAAATAAATTTCTAGTAGAATAAATTTCATTTCAAACCAGAAATAGACTTATTAGAAATAAATTCGTTACACAGAGAGCGAGTATAGTTTTTTTTTTTATTCTTTATTTTGGTAATATAAGAGTTTATTTATTTAATTTTTTCACTGTTTCTTTTTTAAAGTGTTTTATTTGAAGATATTTAGGAGGTGTAATGATTTTTTTGTACATGGATGAATTGTATAGTGGTGAAATCTGGGCATTTAGTGTACCCATCACCCAAATAGCATGCATCATACCCAATAGATAATTTTTCATCCTTCACTCTCCTTCCAACATCCCCAGTTCTGAATTTCTAATGTCGGTGAAACCACTCTATTTGACCATGTATACCCATATGTTAGCTCTCACTTGTAAGTGAAAATATGTGGTATTTATTTTTCCATTCATGCAATATGTAATAATTCACTTAGGATAATGGTCTCCAGTTCGACCCAAGTTGCGTCAAAAAACATTATATAATTCTTTTTATGGCTGAATAGTATTCCATGGTGTGTGCGTGTGTGTGGGTGTGTGTGTGAATGCACACATGTATCACATTATCTATCGACTCATCAGTTGATGTGCACTTAGGTTGCTTTCACATATTTGCAATTGTGAATTTTGCTGCAATAAGCATATGAGTGTATTTGTCTTTTTGATATGATGATTTCTATTCCTTTGGGTATATGCCCAGTTGTGGGATTGCTGGATAGAATGGTAGGTCTACTTTTAGTTCTTTGAGGAATCTTCATGCTGTTTTCCATAGAGGTTGTCCTAATTTACATTCCCACCAACAGTGTGTAAGTGGAACCTTTTCATTACATCTGCACAAATATCTATTTTCTTAGACTTTTTGATGGCCTGTTGACAGGAGTAATATTGTGTCTCATTATGGTTTCAATTTGAATTTCCCAAATCATTAATGATGTTGATCATTTCTTCATATGTTTGTTGGTAATTTGTCATCTTTTTATCTTTTGAAAAAAATCTGCTCATGTCTTTTGCCCACTTTTAATGGGGTTATTTGTTTTCTTTTTGCTTATTTGTTTGAGTTCATTGTAGATTCTGGATATTAGCCCTTTACCAGATATAGAGTTCATGAATATTTTCTCCCATTCTGTATGCTGTTGATTTACTCAGTTGATTATTTCCTTTGCCGTGCAGAAATGATCTATTTTAATTGTCCCATTTATTTATTTTTGTTGTTGCTATATTTACTTTTGATATCATATTCATAAATTATTTGCCTAGGCCAATGTCCAGAAGATATTTTCCTACACTTTATTCTAGAAATTTTATGGTTTCAGGTTTTATGCTTATGTATTTAATCAAGCTTGAGTTAATTTTTGTACATAGTGAGAGATAGGGATCCAGTTTCTTTCTTCTTCATGTGGCTATCCAATTGTTCCAGCACCATGTATTGAATAGGGTGTACTTTCTCTAGTGTATGTTTTTGTCTGCCTTGTCAAAAATCAATTGGTTATAGGCATATGGTTTTACTTCTGGATTCTCTATTCTGTTACATTGAGTCTATGTGTTCACTGTTATGACAGTGCCATGGGGTTCTGGTTAATATAGCCTTGTGGTTTAATTGTTTTTTCAGGTAATGCGAGACCTCCAGATTGTTTTTTGCTTGGGATTACTTTGGCTATTTGAGATATTTTTGATTCCATAAGAAATATAGGATAGTTTTTCTAATTTTATGAAAAAATGACTTTGGTATTTTGGTGGGTATTGCATTGGATCTGTAAATCACTTTGGTCAGTATGGAAGTTTTAACAATATTGATTCTGCCAATCCATGAGCATGAGATGTTTTTCCATTGTGTCATGTACAATTTTTTCATTAGTGTTTTGTAGTTCTCCTTTTAGAGATTTTTCAAACCCTTGTTTAAGTATATTCCTAGGTATTTTATTTTATTTGAAGCTATTATAAATGGTATTGAGTTATTGACTTGAATCTTGACTGTTACTAGTATATATAAATGTTACTGATTTGTGTGCATTGATTTTGTAACCTGAGACATTACTGAATTCATTTATCAATTTTAGGAGTCTGTTGGAGTATTCTTTAAGATTGTGTGTGTGTGTGTGTGTGTGTGTGTGTGTGTGTGTGTGTGTGTGTGTATTCATATTATTGGCAAACAGGGATAGTTTGACCTCCTTTTTTTTTTTATTTGGATGATCTTTATTTCTTTTTATTGCCTAATTGCTCTGGCTAAGAGTACCAGTACTATGTTGAATAGAAGTGGTGACAGTAGGCGCCCTTATCTTTTTCTAGTTCTCAGGTGGAATGTTTTCAATTTTCCCCCAATTAGTACAATAATGCCCATAGGTTTGTAATATATGATTTTTATCATTTTCAGGTATGCTCCTTCTATGCCTGGTTTGTGAGGGTTTTTGGCATGAAAAGGAGTTTGATTTCATTGGATTATTTTTCTGCATGCATTAAAATAATCATATGATTTGGGTTTCTAATTTTGTTTCTGTCATCAATCACCTTTGTTGATTTGCTTATGTTGAAACATCCTTGCAACTCTGGGATGAAACTTAACTGATTGTGATGAATTATCTTTTTGATGTGCTTTTAGATTCAGTTTGCTAGTATTTTATTGAGGATTTTTATATCCAATGTTCATTAGGGATATTGGTCTGTAGTTTTCTTTTTGTGTGTGTGTCATTTCCTGGCTTGGTATCAGGGTCATAGTGACTTCATATATTGAGTTATGGAGCCCCCACTCCCTTCTCAATGTTATGGGTAAGTTTCATTAGAATAGGTATCATTTCTTTTTTGTTGGTCTGAAAGAATTAGCCTGTGAATCTTTCTGGTCCTGAGATTTTTTTTGTTTGGAGGTTTTTAATTACAGATTTCATCTCATTTCTCATTATTGGTCTGTTCAGGATTTCTGTTTCTTTTTATCCAAGCTTGGGAGTTTGTGT
Source organism: Indri indri (assembly GCA_004363605.1). Lineage (NCBI taxonomy): Eukaryota > Metazoa > Chordata > Mammalia > Primates > Indriidae > Indri > Indri indri. The sequence goes on along the minus strand of RJWJ010037120.1, from coordinate 10,734 downwards.
AATTCCAAAAATTTATCCATTTCCTCTAGGTTTTCTAATTTGTGTGCATAGAGGTGTTCATAGTTGTCTCATATGATATTTTGTATTTCTGTGGTATCAGTTGTAGTGTCTCCTTTTTCATTTCTGATTGACTGTATTTGAATCCTTCCTCTTCTTTTCTTCGTTAATCTGGCTAGTGTTCTATTGATTTTGTTTATCTTTTCAACAAATCAACTTCTCCTTTCATTGATATTTAGTGTGTGTGTGTGTGTGTGTGTGTGTATATATATATATATATATATATATATATATATATATATACATATGTTGCAATTTATTTTAGTTTGATCTGATCTTTGTTAATTCTTCTCTTCTGTTATCCTTGGGTTTGGTTTGTTCTTGTTTTTCTAGTTTCTTGAGATATGACATTATGTGGTTATGTTGTGATCTTTTTGCCTTTTTGATGTATTAACAGGTATTTTGTACTATCAACTTCCCTTTTAGCACTGCGGAGATTTTTGATAGCTGTGTTGCCATTGTCATTAATTCAAAAAATATTTTGATTTCCATTTTGATTTAAGCATTGGCCCAAAGATCGTTCAGCAGCTGATATTTTGATTTACATATATTTGAATAATTTTGAGAGTTTCTCTTGGAATTTATTTCTAGTTTTATTTAATTGCAGTGTGAGAAGATACATGATATGATTTGGATTTTTAAAAATTTGCTCAGTCTTGTTTTGTGGCCTAACTTGTGGTCTATCTTAGAAAATATTCATATGCTGATGAGAACAATGTATATTCTCCATTTTTGAGGTTGAATGCTCTGTAATTGTCTGCTAGGTCCCTTTCTTCTAGAATTTCATTTAGGTCTAGTGTTTCTTTGTTGATTTTCTGCCTTGTTGATCTAATTCTGCTCCTGGAATATTGAAGTCTTTCACTATCATTGTGCTGCTGTTAATTTCTTTTCTTTGGACTAGTAGTGTTTGTTTTATGAATTCGGGAGCTCTGGTATTAGGGGCATATATATTTATGATTGTTATATCTTCTTGTTTAATAGATATCTTTATCAATACATGATGACCTATCTTTGTCTTTTTTATTGTTATTTGAAGTCCATTTTATCTGATATAAGAATAGTTATTCCTGCTCGCTTTTGGTTTCCATTTGCATTGAATATTTTTCTCACCTTTTTACCTTGAATCTCTGAGAGTATTTATAAGTTATATGGGTTTCTTGCAGACAGCAAAAATTTGAGTTATGTGGTTTTATCCACTCCATCAATCTATATTTTTAAGTGGGGCATCACATGTTAACGTTGATATTGAAACATTATTATAGTCATCATGTTGATTGTTTCCTAGTTGCTTTGTAGTCTACCTTTTGTTACTCTTCTATAAGAGGTGTGAATTTTTTCTTTCAAGTGTTTTATACTGTTGAACATTGACCATTCTTTTTGATGTTAGAGCTTCATTGGGCATTTCTTGTAGGGACAGTCTAATGCTGACAAATTCCCTTAGCATTTTTTATCTTGGAAAGACTATATCTCCTTCACTTATAAAACTTTGTTTTTCAGAATACAAAATTCTACTTGGCAAAACTTGGGAAGTTTTCCTCAATTATTCCCTCAAATATATTTTCAAAGATTTTTGCGTTTTCTTTGTCTCATTGAGGGATACCATGATTCTTATGTTTCCGTGTTTTACATAACCCTGTATTTCCTGAAAAATTTGCTCATTCCTTTTAATTCTTTTTCTTTATTTTTGACTGACTGGGTTAATTTGAAGGATGTGAGTTCAAGCTCTGGAATTCTTTCTTATGCTTGGTCTAGTCTATTCTTAAAACTTCTCTCTGCATTTTTTATTTTCCTAATTCAAGTTTTCACTTCCAGTTCTGTTCTTTTTGTTGTTGTTGTTTTTGTTGTTTTATATATATATATATATATATATATATATATGTATATCTTTAGTAAATTTTTTATTCATGTCCTGAATTACTTTTCTGATTTCTTTGATTTCATTTTCCATTTGCTCTTGCATCTCATTGAGCTTCCTTAAAACTCATGTTTTGAATTCTTTAGCTCATTTCAGTATTTTTGTTTTTGTTGGAATCCATTGCTAGAGAATTGATGTGATCATTTGTATGGGCTGTTACATTTTTTTTTTTTTTTGTACTGCTGGCATTCTTGCACTGATTCCTTCTCATCAGAAGAAGCTATCACTACTTATTTTTTTTTAATTTTCTTTCATTCAAATGGGCCTTATTTTTTTCCTCTTAAGGGTGTGCCTGTTTCATATTTTGGGTACCTTTGGCTTTACTCATGGATACTTTCCAGGGGGACCAAGTTCTGAATGGATATTTAGTCATAGACAGACTTAACTGTCATGGTTTTCTCTATTGCCAGTTATTTGTAGGTTGTGACAGTGATTACCATGTATGTGGACAGATTTCCTGTCTTCTTTCCAGAGGGGGTGATGGAGGTCTCTGAAATCTTATCTCTTTCCCCAGCCCGGTGGACTTCTCACAATATAAATTATATTGGAATGTACAGTTTAATCATCAGGTCAGTAAGTGGTTTTTGTGGGTTTAGAGTTAGCTAAGCCCTGTGAAATTAAATCAGTAAATACTTTAATGGGCTTTACAAGTTGACCTCCCTGCCATTAGATAGCACTTTCAGGAGATAGCCGGCTGTGGTGGTGTTTGTGGGACCTATGTCTGGCCCTTGTTAATCAGGAGAGGTGCTAGAATGTCCCAGAAAGTGGGCAGGGCCCTGGAACTCCCGAGAGAATTTTTCTTGTATTCCTCTGCCACCAGAGTATATGAGGGGGTGAAGGGTGGGGACTGGTGAGCCTACTTTCAGGCTCCTCAAAGTAAGATTCAAGAAGTATTTCAACAGGGCTTGGGAGTCAGCTCACTGGAAAAGCCACCAGGGAGGCGTGAAGGCACCCTCACCACACCAAAGAAGCCTTTCATGGGGGAGGGGCAGTCTAGAATTTGGTCCAGTCAGTGGGAGTGGATTTTGCTCTGCTCCCACTCCGCTTGCCAAGAGAGCATATTTAGATTATTTAGCCAGTTATTTTCAGATTTGACTTGTTAGATTTCTAAGGATATATATGTTTAGATATATATTATCTATATTATTTAGATATATACACACACACATAGATACACATTTTGTGTATGTATATATATATTTTTAAATAAATAATGCATCCAGGATTAATCTAATAAAAATTACTATATGGACTATTGACATTGCACTAATACTGACTATTTACTTCATCACTAACTTTTTATCGCTTGGAGAAAAATCTGAATTCACATGTCATTCTTTTTAGAAATCAAAAATCTATCTCAGAAATGATGTTTTATCCATTGCAGCCCCTTTTCACAGGCATTAAGATATATGGTTTTCCAACATACATAAATTCCCTGAGTTTTAATCCATAATGAGGATAAGGTTTTTGAGATTTAAGCCTGACTTTCTCTTAGTTTAATTTAATCACTGCTTTTTTGGAATAACTATCCTATTCACGATTTTAGAATTCTTAATTATTTTTAACTTAGTGTCAAGCATCAGTTATTCAAGTCCTCTGAGCTTCACCATCATGGGTCACAGGGGATCATATGACACATTTTTGGGGAGTACAAAGCCACTCAGCTTTTGAGAGATCATGACCAGTTTTCACTGCTTGACTTGAAGATTTTGCTATGATTTATTTCTACATTATCTTCATCTTATCCACGGCCTCTACTTGGCCTAGGAAACTTTATTCCATTTTCTTTGGTAAACTTATTATTTTTAAATCTTTCATAAAGAAATAATGTACACTTAAAAGTAAGGAGGCTTTATGATGCCATATTTATTTCTTCCCTTCTAAAATTTTCTAAAATGGAAATCCTGATAGTTATCTGTCATCAGTTACCATCTGCTTCTCTGAGTCATTGCAGTCTAGTTATCAATATAGACTTTGGGAAATAAAAAGCTGGGGCTTAAACTTAGCTACACAATAAGCTCTGCCAGTTGTATAATTTTTATGTGTTTCATTTTACTTACAAAATCAAATTGGAGATTTTTTGGAGCATTATTTAATGTTTAATTATATTTACATGATAACTATTAAATACAAATTCACTCGCTTATAAGAGTATGTGTACAGGTCTGTCTATAAAAGTTTAACACTGGTTCAATTATTTGTGTGTTTTCACAAAGTACTGCCCCATTATATCTTTGATTACATGGTGTATCACTTAACTAATTTTGTACGGTGATTAAAATAACATCGGACTGGAAAATATGTACTGCTTTTTACTTACTATGTCCTACGGTGTATTTTGACCCAAAAATGCCTGTATTTCAACCAAGTATAAACATAATTTTTACACATCTGCATATTTAAACATTAAGGTCAACAAATTCCAGGGGAGTATTCTGCTATAAAAATCAATTTAGTTATAAACAGGAGAAGACTTGATATGTTTAACACAATATATTTTTTAAATGGTCACTATAATTTTTTAAAGATAATTAAGCTACGTTTAAATGACATACCATTATTAAAACATTTGAGAATACATTGAGTATAAAATTTTACAACCACCAAGTTCTATAGAATGAATTGAAATGCACCTTCTCATTCCCTTTAACACAGCTGTGACATTAAATTTTCAAAGATTTTTATGAGTCACTTTCTACTGAAATTCATCTGAAATTCTCTTCTTTTATCTATTCTATTTTGCTATGGCATAATGCCCTGTGACTGTTAGTGCCAATGTTTATGTAAGGTAAGCATTTTTTCATATGGGTTTTGCAGTGTTTATATGATTTTTTTTTCTAATGTTATAATAAAATTGACTATAGCTTTTTTTCTGTGTTTCCTTTAAACTAGAGATATTTAGCTCTTCATTGTACAAATGATGTCATAGAGTTCTATTAAAATATTTTAGATTTTGTTTGTTGCTTTCAATAGAAAATTTTTCATACTACCGTCAACTTATTAAAAACACATGAAGTTAAAGAATACTGGATTTTGTTTCTCTATATAGTTTACTTCTTACTGGATTTTTGTAATGTACTTCTATGTGTATTTACAATAATAACTATTTAAGATTATACAAATGTATGCCTATTAGTACTAAAGCAGTTTTCTACTTCTGTTTGTGCTATGTCTTTTTGTACCTCACATCATCATTCATGAATATTTTTAGGTTAAAGCAAAAAGTCCCATAGAGTTGCAGGAGAATTGTCCCAAGTCCAAGCTTAATGACCAGGGATGCCCATGGCACATGTGATGGAAATAAATTATGCTATCATAGACTGTTTCAAAGATTAAAAGATGTCTTTTCACTTTTAATACTACCCCTTCACCAAACATAACCTAACATAACCTTCAGCAGCAATGTAAAAGGGAAGGGAGATTATATGTTACCAAAGGAGATAAACACTAAGATTTTATTAAATTAGTACATGCATTTTATAAGTAATTCTGAGGCAATTTTACATTAATTTATAACACAGATTTCCTATAGATTAAATAATATAGTTATGATATTTATTTTCATATGCTACAGTACAAAAACTGACAAAAATTTGGCAAATGGGTTATCTGAATATTACTTATTATTTTCAATATTACTCTTGAATTAATATTATAATACACAGTTTAAAATTTTTCTTCCAAATCTGTGTTGATGAAATTGAATTAACTGTGAATACTGACCAAAATAATCATGTTGAATTAATCTCAATTTTACTTTTTATTGATCATTCATTTACTCGTTTAACAGATATTTATTACATACATTTTTAAGTGTACAATTTTACCTGAGGCACTGTAAATTATCTGCTTGCATGAAAATATTTTAACAGTAAGATGCTGATTTTTCTTTAAGATTGCATTCAGTTTTTCAAAATTCTGAAAGAATAATGATTAGTTTAAATTTGAATACTTTTACCTTAAATATCTATGTAACAACTAGCACAGGAGATCTCACCTGACTATGAAAATTATCTAAGAAATTTTAAGAAAAAATTTCTCAACAAATTTTGGAAAAAATATATAAATTGATTTGTTTTGTAATAATACTATATTTGCAGTAAATCTTTATTAGAAGAAAACATGTAACCATATAGGTCTACATAAGATCACATTCTATGTGGCTTCTTTCCTCTACAGATTTCAGTATTTATTTTAGCCAAACCCAAAGCTATCATCAAGTATCCAGTATACATATGTCCGTCTTTCCGGTATGAGTTCTAAATTTGAATCTCAAAGCATTTAAACAATTAAATTAATTAATATTTTGCATCCCCAGAATTTTCCAATAACTTAATTTTACATTTCTTTAGTAAAATAAATACCATATACTCTTATACGAACATTTTGACGGCATTGAACAGTAGAAGGAAGACCTCATTTTTATCATGAGATTCCATCCATCAAGCCAAACAGTATATATGATTTGAAGTAAAGTTCAATGACTATATTTGCCATGATCTATTTTTGAGAATAATCTTTGACTATACTTATCTTTATCTTCTCTGAATTTTATAGACAGTAAAACAATACCATCAATATTCTACTCATCGTATCTTGTCTCGAATAATTCTTAACAATTTGTATATTCTTTCTCATTTAAGAAATTCTTTGTGGTAATCATTATATGGTCATAATAATCAATAACACTGACTTAGGCATAAAATACATGTTTAATAAAAGCTTGATTAATCACACTCTCTTTTAAAAGCTGAATTAATTAATTTGACAACCAATACATTTTAAGATTGATGTTAGGAGCATAATAAAAATAAATCACCAATTAATTGAATATATCACAATCTATAGTAAAGACAGTTAAATAAAGATAGTAAATTTCACTGTTGCTATGTACTGAATATCGTGCTTCCCAAAATTCATATGTTCAAAGCCCTAACTCCTAGTATTAATACATAGGCATGTGACTGTATATGGTGATAGGGCCTTTAAGGAGACAATTAAGTTTAAATGAGGTGATAGAGTGAGACCTTAACCCAATATTACTGGTGTCCTTGTAAGAAAGAGACACCAGGGATGCACTTACAGAGAACAGAGGCCATGTGAAGACACAACGAGAAGACAGCCATCTTCAAGCCAAAGAAAAAGGCCTCGCAAGAAACCAAATCTCCTGACCCTTTGATCCTGGACTTCCAGCCTCCGGAACTGTGAGAAAATAAATTGCTGTTGCTTAATCCACCCAATTTGTGGTATTTGTATGACAGCACTGGAAAACTAATACAACTATAAAAACACAATATATTTTACTTAATAGGGCTTCTGTAAACAAAAATGATTATTTCTATAATTGAAATATAGCAAAGTTAATGTCTAATTACTATCACATTATATCATTATGTGGTATGGAGAAATGAGTATAACTTTTTTATGAAAGTCTTGAATGGAGAAATAATAAAGTCATTTAAACTTAGAGTTTAAAAGATTACAAAACATAAGTTTTTTTAAATAAAACTTGAAGCACGTACCACCTTTAAACTTGAGAGAAAGTATCTCAAAATGTTAGGAAAAAATACATATTAGACATAGAAACCTCAATTTTTAAATTCTTTTAAAGAGTTTAGAGTTTAAAAGAGCTTTCACAGTTCAAACTTAAGTATATCTTACTAAAATGTCTATCCTTTTCAGAGATCAAATATCTTTCTTCTTCCTTAGTATGTAATTAAATTCTCAATTCCTTTCAGGCCATATAACATCCATGAAAATTTAATATTGCATGTTTCAGTTCTGTCTTCTTTTGAGCATGTGAAAAGTTTGAAGATCTCTTAAGAACCTGTATTTAATTATTTATTGGTCAATTATTTTTTTTCAGTTTCCAAGTTTCACGTTTTAGGAAACTGTGCTAGTAAAACACTGTGGTCTGTGATCTAGTGAAGAGGAAGCTGGACTAACAGCATTAGAGTTGATATCTAGGCTCACCTTTTTCACTTACTAGCTTTATAGCTTGGTTATTTGTCATCTTTGAGATTATTTATTCATCTGTAAAGTGCTCTAACTGTTCCTATAGGAAACTTGATTGCATTATAGGTACTAGACAGAGGTTAGTCAAGTATATTACTTAAATAGAATAAATATTGAATAGTGGTTAAAATATTTTGAATATTTTTAAAAGAAAAATAAGCATATTACAATACTTTTCATTTGATACTTATCTTGCATCATTGTACTTATGGTAACTGTTCCAAGATTATAAATCATTTCCTTACTTCCTATGCTCCAAATTAAACGTTCCACTGTTCAGAACACAGTCACCAAGGTAAAATGGTAACAGCTGTTTCACAACAGGCATCACGGCCAATCCTTTACCAATAGGTCTCTTACCCAGGATGACTAGAGTGGTGAAAGCAGAAACTCTTCATGCAGCTCTCTCTACAATCTGAGCTATTAAAATGGGCCTCTTTCTCTATTTCATATGATATCAATATTTGAAAAGAAGAAAAAAAATGCACCTTTATTTCCGAAGTGTGATGCCAGATGCCCAATTCAGGACTTGCAGAGAGGAATATGAGCAACTTACTATGTGACCCTTATTGAGGCTAGAGAGAGAGATGTGTAGACAAAATGTTTGAGCAAAATCATTCTCAAAGATTGTCACTGTCCTCTCCATATCTTCTCACCCCATCTTGATGGGGAGGGTATAGGGATGTCTTCTTACTGTCAACAAAATATTAGGAGTTCAGAGGAACACTGGATAGCTTATGTGAGGCCTGGAGTTTTAGTGGGTGTTGGCTTAAAAGTCTGCAGGCAACAGGCTGACTGAAGTGATGTGTAAAGGCTTAGTAGGTAAGATTAAAATTGTGCTTTTACCTCTGATTGGGTAATATTAAGGACCTCATAGATGAATATAATTAAAGTTTTCTTGTATCTTACTAAAACTTCAGGCAAAAATAGGTTTGTAACCTCCATAGAAGGTGAACTACTAGATGTTCAGAATTTGAATCATTAATTCCCAACTTGGTAAGAATCATTGCCCATAGCAAGCTGTAGTTGGGAGACTACAGTAAGAGACTTGTGAGAAACCCCAAAAGACTTCTATGGAAGTAAGAATAATTAAGGTTGGAACTCAGATGGAATCATCTCGTGTGCATATGCACAAAGACATTTTCTACACTTCACCTCTCTGTTATTCCTTTTGTTCCATCTTGAGAGAGGTCAGAGTCAGCCTCATAAATGAAGAGGAGAAGTACATAAAGTTGGAGAAAAACTGAGTGAAATCCTCCATTATCATTCAGTTTCTTTTTTCGAATCCCATCCTTCAGTGCAAGCTTTTCCATTTGAGCTAAGAGGGAAATAGCTTTTTTTTTTTAGACATGATTATGGCACTGAAGTAAATGTTGTAATCGTTTAAAAGAATTTGTGGTTGGGGCTCAAATTCCTGGAAGTCATTTTATTACTAAAGAGAGACAGTGAAAAAAGATTTCAGAGTTCTATCTACTGTCAAGGAAAAAATTGAATCAGAAAGTGAGTTTAAAGCAAAGTTGTATTCTTCATAGGTCACCCAAAATTACCTTTAACAAATTTGTCATACTAAGCCATGGTGTATTGAATTTTTTTCTCTTTATTTTAAATGTTATTGGTTTTATGTGCTTGTTAGTTTGACTGCCTTCTGGCTCCTGCCAAAAATAAGGAAGATAACTAAAATCAGAGATATGGAAGAAAAATGAGGCAATGTACTGTGCATTTTGCCTACTCTGGTGGCAACCTTAAAATGGAATCTTTGGGATTTAGCAAATTATATTCTTTATATAATCCAAAAAGAACCTAGTGATTGTTTGAAGAAACCTCTGCTAATAGAGTTCATAAAAAAATAGACATAAATACATCAATAGTTTTACTTTCTCATTTGTCTAACCATTTTTTATTGAAGTAAATATTACTGCCAATTATACCACAATTAAATATATCAATTTTAAGAATACAGAACAATGAATTTTAATTTATTTTATTATATATGTATATATGTGTGTATATGCATGCATATCTATATCTATACAGCTCACACATCCAAGTACTGTAATCACAAGAAGTAAGATACAGAACATATCTGCTTTTACCTGATGATTACGTCTTCTACACTACCCATGAAAAATTTTGTGTCGCTATAAACAAGATTTGCCTTTTTAAGTCTTGCATGTAAATGTAAGATATAGTATATACCCTCTTGTATTTGGCTTCTGTTACTTGGCATAATGATTTTGAGAACTCTCCATGATTTTACATATTTATAGATCATTATTCATGTCCTATTACTGTATTATGTGGCTAGATCAAAATGTGTTCAACATTTACCTGTTGATAGACATTTTTGTTATCAGAAATTTGTGGCTTAATATTATTTCAAAAAGCTACAATAGTTCCTCTTTCATTTAAAGCTTTGCCTTCTTACAGAGATGCTCTGTCCAGTGGTGTCTCTGGTCCACCATCTTTTTTCTCCTGTCCCGTTTTATCCAGCAATCCCATTACTGAGTATTTACCAAAAGGAAAAAAAAAAAAAAAAGGCATTCTATAAAAAATACATCTGCACTCAACTGTTTATAGCAGGCCAATTCACAATTGCAAAGATGTGGAAACAACTACACCTAATGGGTGTGGTGCATGCTGTCTGGGGGATGGGCATGCTTGTATCTCTGAATGGGGCAGTGCAAAGGCAATTTATGTAACCAAAGTGTTTGTACCCCCGTAATATTCTGAAATTTTAAAAAAAA
>RJWJ010037119.1:0-15716 GCA_004363605.1 Indri indri | reverse complement strand
GGGGGGGGGGGCTGGCATGAGCCATGGGGAAGGGGACTGGAGCTGAAGCCCTTTCCTCGCCTAGCACCTGCCCGCAGAGTTCCCCAGCCTGGAGGCCCTGGTGGAGAACCACGCAGTGACGGAGCGCAGCCTCTTCTGCCCCCTCGACATGGGCCGCCTGAACCCCACCTATGAGGAGCAGGACTGCGGGCCCGAGGGCAGGCTGCCCCGGACTCTCCGGCCCCTCAGCCATGCCAAGTCCGAGGCAGAACTGCAGGGCCTGGGCTAGGAGGCCGGGCCCCACTCCCAAGGCCCGGACTCACCCTGGCCCTGGCTTCAGCAGCCTCTGCCCTTCTCGCACCCCACTGGTCACCAGTTCCATCCAGTCACCTTGCCCCTTGGACCAGTCTTCCATTGCTTCACTGTGTGTGGGAGGGGAGCCCTGAGATTGGGGATTACCAGTGGCTTCTTGCAGAGCATGTGGCCCTCCAAGATTCTAGGAGGGGCAGGCGGAGCTCCAGGCTTCTGTTAACTTGCTGGGTGACTTCGGATGCTTGTCATTTCTGGGCTTCCACTTTACTCCTAAGGTGGGAGCTTGTTGGTGATGGAGGTCCAGCCCTCTCTCCTAAAGGGGCCAGGCCTTGGGGCCCTGACTGGGAGTCTCCAGAGAGCTCCTGACAGAGGAAAAGCAGAAAAGTGAGGGAGAAGGGCTTGGGGAGGCAGGGCTGAGTTCTCACTTTGGGCAAAGATCTGGGGGTGAGCCACCTCTCTGTGAGAGAGCAAAGGTGACCCCGAGGGGCTTGCGGGCGGGGAGGCTAGGGCTGAGCCACACCAGGCTGGCAGGTAGAGCACCGCCTGTTTCTCACATGCATCTGAGGGTGAAGGAGTCTCACCTTGAGCTCTGAGCAATGGGGGGTTAGGAAGGTGCAGAAAGGGCAGGAGGCACAAAGAGTTGTGCCACCCAAAGCCCATGCACAGGCGGACACCTGTGTGCAGAAAGGGCTATGGCCTAGCAGACCGGGTAAAGAGTCCCAGTGTGCTGCTCAGAAAGGAACCACAGGACGGTGATTCCTGCTTGCTCAGAAGGGATGCCCCAGGCCCATCCCCTCCCCTGCACCCTGTAAGAATGACCAAGACACCCCCCATCTTGGGCTCATTTCCTTTAGCCAGTTGACAGGGAGGGGCCAGCAGTGAGCCCAGACTTAGTGGGGTGACCAGGGTCCTGCCCAACTCTCCTGCAGACTGCAGGACATTTGGTGGCTGCCTTGGGAAACCTTCTTAACATGGTGCTGACCACTGCTGCCAGGGGCCACCTCACCAGACCTGCCCCATCGGGGATGGGGTCAGAGCAGAACCATCCAAAGGCAGAACCGATGTTGGCTCCGCCAGAGGGGCTTGGCCTCCGCGGCAGTGGGAGATCCATGGAAGTGATTCTAGGCTCAGGCAGTAGCCCTGCCAGTGACTGTCCCCCTTTGTAAGTAACCTTGACAGAAAAATATGTATCTTCCGAATTCAGTTACAGAACAACTTCATTGTGGAAGAACTTCTCTTCCTGAGGCAGAGGCCTGGTCATGAGTCTCGGGGCTGCCTTCTCCCCCATCTGGAGGCGGGACGGAGCAATTCAGTGCCTTGAAAAGAAGGGGCAGTCCCTTCGGAGCACGAAGAGAGGGACAAGCTTGGGAGGGCAAAGCAGATACCCGGGGGCTCAGGCCCCATGTTCCCAGCTTCCCTCCTCCCAGCTGGGACGGGACATTGGCTCACGACCTTCTCACTTTCTCACAAGTCAGTAAGATGTGCTGTTGCAGGGGATAGGAGGACGCTGTCCTGTAGGGGCTCTTTTCACTGGAAACCCAGCACTGGGTTGATAATGTGAGTGGGAAGTTGGTACTCTGTTGTGCGGGCATCTCTATTGGAATGTATCCCTTCTCTGAGCAAAGCCCCAGTCTCTACTGGGAGGCCCCAGCCTCATTCCCCTGGCAAGGAGAGGGGTTTAGTGACATCCTATGACTGGGATTACAGCACCAGACATGTGCATTTAAGGAGACCTGGTAATTGGCCCAGACTTGGGCCAAGGCTCACCTCTGTGCGGGAAGGGTTTTGTGTGAATTTTCTGTGGATAAAGCATCGGGGAACGTTCACGCTGAAGGGACCAGTCTTCCCCAAGCACTTTAACTTCCTTCAGACAGCATTTATTGATCATGTGTTACAAACAGGGCAAGGTTTTGGTCCATGTTTGCAGACTCCTTAATGTCTAATTAGAGGCCACAGTTTTCTCTTTGTCCCAATGTACCACCTCGGTGGCCCAGCTCTCCTTACTGTGTGGACTTGAAACAAATAAAATGCATTTCTTTGGATTGTCTGGTACAGACTTTTCTTTCCTTTGAAAGGCACAGTCTTTGTGAAGTTTGCCTGCTTTGTTTTGGTTGCCAAACATACCTTAAGCTGGTGCTGAATGGTGACCCAGACAGAGGTCCCATTCTCAAGGGTCCAGCATGTCCCGAAGGATGAGCTAGGTAGATTTAATCAAGCCATGTTGCTTCCTCTTCTGCAGCGAACATCAGTGGCTATTTCCTGTAGGAAAAATACTCCAGTCCTGCTCCGGCAACTTGGGCTTGCTCTCTGCTCCTGCAACATGCCACAGGACCTTTGCACAGCCCAGACAGGTTTCCCTGTACTCCTCCCCTCCCTTCATGTTAACTTCAACCATCATATTTCAGCTCCAGTCAGTCTCAGCATGCCTGCCCTGACCCCCTAGGCCGAGGGAGGTTCCCTTTTGAGATGTTCCACGGAACTGATTTCTTTAGTTTGTAAACTTATTTATGGGATTTTGTTTGTAGGATGTTTGTTTCTAATGTCAGTCTCCCCTGCTAGACTATGGGCTTCAGGAGGGCTGTCTCCCCAGCATCTGTTGCAGTACCTGGCACATAGCCAATACTGTGTTTTTGTGCAAGGGGGAAGCCCAGAGGTGTGAGTGACAGAGCCCCTCTTCTGGCTTGGGTGGCCTCTCCAGCCAAAAAACTTTTTTTTTTTAAGTGAAGGGGTCTTGCTATGTTGCCCGGGGTGGACTAGAACTCAGTTCAAGTGATCCTCCGGCCTCGGCCTCCGGAGTAGCTGGTGCTACATGTAAGCGTGTGCCATGCCCAGCTCCAGCCAAAAGACTTGGCTCCTAAAGTTTTTGTCTGTTTTAAAATCTTCAGTCTTAGCAGAAACGAGGGTGGCATCAGAGGAAGCTTGCCCTGTCCAGGGCCGTTGGTTCTGGGCAGCCTTCCCCTGAGTCAGTACAGGGCTGTGCATAAAGGACAGCAAGGCCATTTTCGCTTTTCTCAATAGATCTCTAACCCCTTCGTGAAGCCTCTCCTCTTGGATCTCGGTAGCCCCGGGGTAGAGTCAAGCCTGGGCTCCCATCTTAGCTGGGCAACCTCTAGCAAATTGCTTAACCTCTCTGAACCAGGGCTGTGCGGAGGCGAAAGCGCCCGGCACGCAGCAGAGCGGGCGCGGGTGGTCGCCGCAGGCAGCCGCGCGCGCGGCCTCCAGCCAGGGGACCTCGGACTCCAGGACGCGCGCTGTTCGCCGGGGCCGCCCCCTGTGACGCCGCGGGCGTTGCCGAGCAACCGCGAACGCCGCGGAGACGTCCGTGCGGGCCGGCGGCTGGGGCGGCTCCAGGACTCGGGTCCCGCGGCGGCGCCTGCAGCGCGGATACCCCACTTCCCCGCCCGGGCCGGGTCTCAGGGACGGGCGAGCCCGGGCGCGGGGGACGGCGGCGGCCCCCGCTCGGGTCCTGCGACTGCCCCGCAGCCGCCTTCCTCCCGTCGGGGCGCCCCCCGGCGGAGTCCCATCCCCCCGCCGCGGCCCCGCCCCCGCCACGAGGCCCCGCCCCCGCGGGCGGCCCGGGGTCCCCGGCGCGGCGCTATGGCCTCCGAGTCGGTGAAGGTGGTGGTGCGCTGCCGGCCCATGAACCGGCGGGAGCGGGAGCTGCGCTGCCAGCCCGTGGTGACCGTGGACTGCGCGCGCGGCCAGTGCTTCATCCAGAACCCGGGCGCCGCCGACGAGCCCCCCAAGCAGTTCACTTTCGACGGCGCCTACCACATGGACCACTTCACCGAGCAGATCTACAACGAGATCGCCTACCCGCTGGTGGAGGTGAGGGCGCCCGCGGGCCGCCTTCGAGTCTGGCTGGGCAGGGCTGGGGGCCACCCAAGGGTCCTGAGGGTCCCGAAGGGTCAGCACTGCCCTCAAGCCCGGCGGGAAGGCCCTTTGGGGGTTGCAGGTGGACAGCACAGCGACAGGTTGAAGACTTCAGTCCAGGCAGGAGACAGCTGGACCCTGCCTACAGGGTCGCATCCGTGTCTCCACTGCCCCCAACCCCAGAGCTGGTCCTCACGCCCCGCCCCGTCCTTCCAGATCTTTCCCCACAAGAACTCCATCCCCCAGGCCACTCGCCCTCCACCCTCACTCTAGACCTTCAGGACCCTGAAAGCTCCAGCCACTTCCCCAGCAGCTCCTGCCCTCCCCAGGGCCCCAGCTGGCCCGGCTCCCTCCTCCTTCCTGGCCTCACCTGTGGCCTCTGCTTGGCCCTCATCCCCTCAGCCCTGCACTTAGAAGCCTTCCCCCAGCTCACCCTCATCCTCCCTTGGGCTTCCCGAGAGGCGCTGGCTGGTACAAGCCGACTCCGTGGGGAGGAAAGGCCTCATGGGTCCCCTCCTTCTGCAGAGAGAGAGGCCCTCTGGCCTGGCCCCTGTCTTGGAGGAACAGAAGCTCTTTCTCTTTGGCCTAACTCACCTTCTTCCTTCTCAGCGTTGGAGGAACAGGGAGGCGACAACAGTTTCTCACTTTAGAGGGCTCTTGTTTACACGAGGCAGCTTCATAACAGGCGGGGAGACTGAGGCCCAGAGGGAGGACACTTGCCCAAACTCCCCACAGTAGTTTCTGGCAGAGGTGGGCTGGAGCTGGCCAAGGGCTTTCCTTTCTGCCATCATCTCCCACTGCTGTTCAGCGAATCTGGATTGTTCTATGAAGAAAAGGAACAGTTTGAGAAATGCTTCCCAACGGCCAGGACCTGACCAGGGGTGATGCCCAGGAAACGAGGGACAGCTCTCCCCAGGAGATAGTCCTAGCCTCTGGGGGGAGCCAGGTCATCCCAATGCTGGCCTCAACTCCAGGCTGGAGGGGACCTGAAGGGTCATCTGATCCAGCCCCTCTGCCCCATCGGGTCCTTGGCTGTTCTCCCTCAGTGGCAAGTCTCCACTGACAGAGCTCACTCTTCCCAGAGCAGCTCGTTCCACCTTTGTTTCTGGGCCCCAGAAGACGCCAGGTGGCCTCCCCGATGCTTGCAGCACCCTGCCCTGGCTCTGCGCCTGGGCCCTGCTGAGCCCCTCTGGTGCCTCCCCATCCTGGGAGTAATCCCTCAAGAAAGCCTCCTTTATCAGGGTCCCAGAAAGCCCCAGCCCAGAGAGAGGGACACTAAGGACACCGAGACGACCCTGTCAAATCTCCGCTCCCGCTCCCCATCCTCTCCTGATGTCCTCTGGTATTTGGGATTCTCTGTCAGACACCTGCCTCTGGACAATGCATAGAGCCTCAAACTCACATGACACGTTCATTCATTCAGCTCCTATTGTAAATAACTGAACAGCGGCGCCACACCAGGCGCCATCCCAGTGTGGGCGCGCTGCGGTAAAGGAGAGATGCCTCTGCCTGTGGCAAGCTCCTGGGCAGGTAGAAGCTACGCTAATTGTTAGCTAAGCCGATTGTCAGATCTGGGGCGGTGAGTGGGAGGAGAACTGTGGCAGGCTGGGGAAGGCCAGCAAGCCTGGGGCTGGAGGGAATGCAGGGGAGGGCAGGGAGGACTTCCTGGAAGAGGTGTCTCAGCTGAGACCTGAAGGATGAGAGGAGGTGGTCAGGCAAGAAGGTAGAAGAAAGGGCCCTCCAGGTAGGGACCAGCAGGTAGCATTTGATCTTCACAAGAAGAGCTGGAGTCGTCACTCCCGATGGGGAAACAGAGGCCTGGAGAGTCACAGGGCAAGTCAGGGACAGTTCTGATTCCAGTGCCCAGTTCCCGTGCTCCAGCCTGCTGTCCCCACTGAAGGAGCAGCACGAGACGCACAGGCCAGTCTGAGCAGGGAGCAGCTGCACCGCAGCGCCAGGCATTGGTGTCTGCCCTGCTGGGCTGTGACCCAGCCCCCAGGGCTCTCTGGCTGGTGGCTTGGGGTCCCAGAACAACCTCCAGGGAGCCTCCTGCCCAGAACATTCCTTCAGGTCCTGCTGCTCAAAGCCCGAGCTCTTCTGACTGCTCTTTCTGTCCTTGCCCTTTTCTTCTCCACCCCTTACGTCTCCGCTCATGGTCTTCTCTTGTCACTGGGTGACCGTTTCAGCTCTTCCACTGGCTGCTTCCCCTCCAGACCCCGCCTCCCCCAAGCTCCTCACCCCGTCCCTGGCCTGTGCCTGGTCTGGGGGCTCTCCTCAGCCAGTGGCTGTGCTGTCTCCCCTCCTGCCCCCTTCACACCTGTGGCCTCAGAGACTCGGTGACTCAGGCCCCAGTCTAGGCCGGGGAGCGGGGCTGGATTCCAGAGATCGCCGTGCAGTAGAAGCCAGAGAAGAAGCAGGATGTCCCTGGATGGGGTATTTGGGCGGGGGCAGAAAGGGGACATGCGGCAATTTAGAACAGATGTTTTTTATTTTAATTTCAATAGTTATGTGTCTATTTTGATGTGAAGTCCAAAAACCCATCAGCACATCCAACCTGTAGTGCGATGTCACGGATGAGGATGACACCAAGGTAAAAGGAGTCTAGTAACAGTCGGCTTCATGAAAACTGTCCAGGAAATACTAGTACAGGTGGGCATGGCAGAGCCCGGGGTAGAGGTACAGAGTGGTGGACATTCAGGACCTGCTCCATGTGTGTGCTTGTCCCCTGGGCATCTGGAGGCCTCAAGTGACGGCAGATTTTTTTTGAAATCTTTGTTTTGCTTTAGAAATGCTTGTAAAAGTGTCTTCTGCTTAACTCCAGAGCAGCACTGTCCTATAGAATTTCCAGTGACAATGGAAATGTTCTGTATCTGCGCCGTCCAATTAGGTGGCACATGGGCACTCGACATGGGGTTAGTGCTACTGAGGAACTGAATTTGAGTTAAATTTAAATAACCACATGTGGCTGGTGGCTGCCATGTTGGATGGCGCAGCTCTGGAGCGACGCTTTCCAGCGCAAGTATGATGTGAGCCACAAATGGAACTTCAGTTTTTCTATCCGCCACGTCTTAAGAAGTCAAAGGAAACCGGTAAAACTAATTGTAATAATATATTTTATTTAACTCAATAGATCCAAAATATTATCATTTCAAAAAATATCATAATACATATTAGTATCAGTATATAATAATTATTAGTGAGATATTTTACGTTCTTTCTTCATACGAAGTCTTTGAAATCTGGTATGTATTTTACACTGATAGCACATCTCAGTTTGGATGCCAAAGTTTTTTTATTTTTTTTTATTTTTTATTTATTTATTTTTTTGAGACAGAGTCTCACTCTGTTGCCCAAGCTAGAGTGCGGTGGCGTCATCCTAGCTCACAGCAACCTCAAACTCCTGGGCTCAAGCGATCCTCCTGCCTCAGCCTCCCGAGTAGCTGGGACTACAGGCATGTGCCACCATGCCCGGCTAATTTTTTCTATATATTTTTAGCCGTCTGATTAATTTCTATCTATTTTTGGTAGAGACGGGGTCTCGCTCTTGCTCAGGCTGGTTTCGAACTCCTGAGCTCAAACAATCCGCCCGCCTCGGCCTCCCAGAGTGCTAGGATTACAGGCGTGAGCCACTGTGCCCGGCCTTGGATGCCAAAGTTTTGACAATTAAAATGAAACACAGTGGCTCACGCTTGTAATCCCAGAACTTTGGGAGGCTGAGGCAGGAGGATTGCTTGAGTCTAGGAGTTTGAGACCAGACTGAGCAACATAGAGAGACCCATTTCTACAAAAAATGCAAAAATTAGCCAGGCCTGGTGGCACATGCCTGTAGTCCAGCTACTAGGGAGGCTGAGACAGGAGGATTGCTTGGGCCCAGGAGTTTGAGGCTGCCGTGAGCTATGATGATGCCACTGTACTCCAGCCTGGGCAACAGAGTGAGACCCTGTCTCTAAAAAATAATACATAAAATGAAACACGAAAAATAAAGTCATGTTTAGTGAAGAAATATACTGCTCCAGTTTTTAAATTTAAATTAATTAAAATTAAATAAATTCAGTTCCTCAGTGGCATTGGGGCAGGCACATTTCTAGCACGGCCGGTGGCGCCCCGGCGGACGGTGCAGCTGTGCGGTGCCACTGTATTTATTTCACGTAGAATCCCTTCCCCGTGCTTGGGTGACATTGAGACTCCCGGATCTGCTCCACGTTGTTCCCGGGGCTTCCTATGCCCCCTCCTGTCCCCTCACGTGGGGTCGAAAGCCCAGCCTCGGGCTCCTGGTCAGGTGGTCTTTCTGCCGGTGCCTGTCCCCATTTTGGATACTTCTGCCCGTAAAAGTGCGGTCCTATCCTTTCAGGGGGCTGTGGATGGGGACTTTTGGCCTTCCCTCACCAGCGGTTCCTGGGCATGCTGAGTCCTGATTTGGTCTACAGTGTGGGTCTCTGCAGTGGGACGCGGCGTGGATGCCACGTGGATCCTCGGGCAGTTCTCTGGGCCCAGTGCTGACACAGGACCCCCCAACCCCATACTGAGTTCCAGATTTTGTGGCCTCATGAGTTTGCGAGGGCAGGGACTGTGTTTGCCTTGCACGCTGCTCTGTCCCCGGAGCACAGTGTCCAGCAGGGCAGACAGTCAGCGCCTGTTGGTGAATAAACGCATCAGCAATGAAGGACGACTTGAGAAACGCAGCCCGGTGCGCCCTTCCCTTCCGGCCCCAGCTCCACCTGCTCTCCCCGGTGTCTCACCTCTGCAGCTTTGCTCAAGCTGTCTCCTCCGCCTGGAATGCCTTCCTCTTCCTGTCACCTGTCAAAATGCAAGTCGCTGTTTCAGCTCCCCCCGTTCTTCCCCGTCTTTGCCGCCCAGAGGCTTAGCCTGGTTCTTCCGTGCTCTCCCTCCTTGCGCAGTGCCCGGGCTTGGGCATCACGTGCTCCTCCATCACCGGGAGGAGGCACGTGGCCGGCAGGCGTTGAGGGAGCACCTTGTGACGTGTGCCAGCATGTCACGTGCTAGTGCATGACATAATCCTCACGTCGACCTCGCAGCAGCCTTTGTGGGAGGGGCCGTGCTTTTCCTTTATTACAGATGAGGACACTGAGGCTCGATGTGCCTAAGTATGGCCACTGATGGGCACAGTCAGTAACGGGTAGAGGCGGGATGTGAACTCGGGGCCAGGCTCCCCGGCACAGACTCTCACCTCCCAATGGGGACAGTCTCCTGCCCCTCCAGACGGTGAACTCCTTGAGGACAGAGCTGTGGCTTATTCGTCTCTGTGAGACCCTGAGTGTTCGGAGGCCTGGCCCCCAGCCCCGCTGTGCTCGGCTGCTGAGCACCGGGCTTCTGGCTTCCTCCCATGCAGGGCGTCACTGAGGGCTACAATGGCACCATCTTTGCCTACGGCCAGACGGGCAGCGGGAAGTCCTTCACCATGCAGGGCCTGCCGGAGCCCCCCTCCCAGAGAGGCATCATCCCCAGGGCCTTCGAGCACATTTTTGACAGCGTCCAGGTACGGGCCTTGTGGAGGGCAGGGGCAGGGCTCGAGCCACAAATGGTCCCCAGAGCATGTATGACCTGTGGCGTGGACATGGGACAGAGTCAGAGTCCGGCTTGATTCTGCACAAACCGACAGAGAAGGCTCTGGTTTCTGAAAAGGTGGTGGGAGAAAAACAAAACTGAGAAAATTCTTTCTACCAGTTCCATGTTTTTTTCCTGCCATTTTTGGATTTTAACATTTCATTTAGCATTTCTTGTGGATATGAGCACCCTGAGCTCTGGGCCAGGAAGTGGTTAGAACCATTGTGGCTTCCATTTTTATTGAGCAATTGCTGGAGACCAAGCCTTGTGGGAAGCCCTTTGTGCAGTGACCTCCCTGAATCCCCAGACTGACCCAGGTGGTACCGTATGTCCCCATTTTCAAGATAATGAGGCTGAGCCTTGGAGCCCTTATGGGCTGGGTCAAGACCGGGTTCCGAATCCATCCCAGTGTCCAGGCTGCAGGTGAGAATCGCCCTGGTGACCATTCATGGCAGCATGTAGAGTCCTGCCCCTGCGCAGTCGCAGAATGGGAACTGCGGCCCTGGGCAGCTGCAGAGACTCATTGTGTTGGCCCCTGGGAGCACCTGGGGGCTGGGAGAGCTCTAGGGACCAGACTAGAGCCAGCGCTTGGTCCAGGCCTTACCTGTGGCCTTGGCTTTTCTTCCTGAATGATGGGGAGGCTTCTGTTTCCTTTCCCATGAGGCTGTAGACAGAGCATTAGACAAAAAAAGAGCAGTGTGAGAATCACGTGACTCGGAGAGGCCTCCACCAAGCTGGAGAGGAGGGGAGAGCTTGCCAGGAGGGCAGGCAGGGTAGCTGGGGCTGGGGACTCCTCTCACCCTGGTGTCCCCTCTCCTCCCAAGATGTCCTGGCTGCAGAGGGCTCAGGTCCCGGGGTCAGACCTGGTGGCAGGTGGGCGTGGTGCTCAGGTGTTGCGGTTCTTTCTGTGTGCTCTTGCAGTGTGCAGAGAACACCAAGTTCCTGGTCCGGGCCTCCTACCTGGAGATCTACAACGAAGATGTCCGTGACCTGCTGGGGGCTGACACCAAGCACAAGCTGGAGGTTGGTGTAGACCCAGTGTGGGCAGGTAGGGTGGTAAAGGGGAGGTTGGCATCGGGTGGTGCTGGGGACTTTTTTTTTTTTGGTAAACAGGGTCTTGCTATGTTGCTCAGGCTGGTCTTGAATTCCTGGGCTCAGGTGATCCTCCCGCCTCAGCCTTCTGAGTACCTGGGTCTACAGGCGCGCCACCACACCTGGCTGCTTTGCCCTTTTTATGCAGGAACCTGCGGCCGCCCACCTAGGAGAAGACAGTCTTTCTACTGTCTTCTCTCTCCTGGTGCAGCTGAGTCACAGCTCAGCCAGGCATGGAGATGAGGGTGGGGGGTGGAGGGGAGGCAGGCGTACAGTGCCGCTCCCACGCGTCAGCCCCAGAAAGCCAGCCTGTGGGGTTAGATCCCCTGTCCCCTTGCAGAACTTCTGCCAACCTGCTCTGGGGCAGCGGGGCGCTCGCTATCCTTCTCTTCCTCACTGCCCTCAGTTACCCACGCCAGAGGGGCTGAGGTTGGCAGCCACAGGCCTGGTGAGCCAGGCTGCCTCGAGGGCTGCGGTGACGTGTGTGCTTTGCGAAACGCCTCCATGGGGCACCTGGCTTTTGATATGCTCCTTGTGGACAATGCTCAGATGGCTTTTGTGCAAACATCCAAGCAGCCTTAGGAGGGGGTGCCTTTCTTATCCTTTGTAACAGATAAGGAAACCGAGGCTTGACATGCCTAAGTAAGACCAGCCCGTGGGCACACAGTAAAGAGTGGACATAGGATTCGAACCCGGGGAGCCAAGCTCCGCAGCACAAGCTCTTAACTTGTGCTTAGCACAGAGCCTGATAGTGGTTATAATTAGAGCTTATTAAATCAACTAAGGCCAGCAAGAGATCTGGGGAAGCAGAGTTACGCCCCCTGCAGCCACTACAAACCACCATCGCGGAACCCAGCCCAGGGTCTTGGGTTCTCCCCACCCCATGTCCAGGCAGAGTGTCCAGGGCCCCCCTCCCCACGGCAGCCGTGGACACGTGCCTGCCTGTGCACCCCTCTCCATCTCTGCAACATC
This sequence comes from Indri indri, assembly GCA_004363605.1. Taxonomy (NCBI): domain Eukaryota; kingdom Metazoa; phylum Chordata; class Mammalia; order Primates; family Indriidae; genus Indri; species Indri indri. The sequence continues at coordinate 3,923 of RJWJ010037119.1, read as the reverse complement.
CCAGCTGGTTGCCATGGTGACCTGGCTCTGGTCTCCACAGCCAAGATAAGCAGTCACGAAGTCACGCTGCTGGGGCTGTCACTCAGCACCTCCCCAGTTGTGGGGGCTGGGGTGGGGTGGGGAGTGTGTGGGGCAAGAACCCCTGGCGGCATCACCGGGTGGGGGAGAAACTTCCTGGGCCTGCAAGCAGAGCGGTGGGAGACCCCCCGGGGAGGGCTGTCTCCTGAGGTTGCTGCGCCCGACAGCGTCCTTGTCCTCTTTGTGACCTGGCTCCCTGAGCCCCAGATAGGTACCCACAGAACTGCTTTTTAGATCCATTCTCTTAATCCTCATAATAGTCTTGCAGAAATGGGATTTTTTTATCCCCATTTTACAGAGGAGGAAATTGAGGCCTAGAGAGGCAAGTTGACTTCCTCAGCTAGCAAGTGACAGAATTGGGTTTCCAGCCCAAGAGCTCCATTCACTCACCTGGGCCAGGTGTGCCAGGCGGGGTTCTGGGGGTGGCAGTGACCCAAGCAGGCAGGGCCTCCTGCGTCTGTCCTTCGGGCTCCATCCTCACAGCCACCTCCTCTGTCACTTCAGGCTTCCATTGCTGCAGGATGCTCCAGCCTCTCTCTGCACCCTGCCTCTGGAGCATTCCATCGCCTGGAACCCCAGTAATAGCTGTGTGACCTTCAGCAGTCACTAACCCTTTCTGTGCTTCAGTCACTCACCCTTCCCATGAAGCCCGGTGCTTCGGCTGGGTCTGGCTGTGTCTCCACTTCACACTTTAGCCTGGGCCTGTCCCCGCCCCCACAGCAGGACCGACCCCACCTGGCATCGCTGCTGCTGCCCTGCCTGGAGCAAAGCACCTGAGCCTTCAGTGGCTCTGAGCAGCTGAGCCACTTGGCAGACAAGTGCCTTTTGTCCTAATGCGTTCTGTGGTTTTATTTCCTCTCACACTTGAAGGTACTGCGTTTCACAGCTCTGTGTCAGCAACAGCCAACTTGGCTGCCTGGGGAGCCGGCAGGGAGCCGTCAAATAAATTAATTCACTCTCCAGCTGCGGCAGCTCTGGGCAGCAAATGGCCATTCACCTGCCATGGTCAAGGGTCGGGAACATTCCTGTTGCCCTGGAGTGACGGCAGAGAGGCGGTCGGGGACATATCAACAGGGCGAAGGAGACAGCACCGAGGGCCCTTGGGTGACCACAGGGTCAGCCTCAGGGATCCAGAGCTCCCAGACTGAAAACCACCTTTGTAATAATACTAATAGTACTAGCAACAATAAGACGACAGCAGCTGGCATTTGTGGGGCACTTATCGTGTGTCAGGCACCATGCTAAACACTGTTATGTGCCGTATTTTACTGAATTTTCGCCATGTCCCTATGGGACGGGTATCTCATACCCATCTTACAGATGTGGAAACTGAGGCTCAGGTTAAGTCACTGGCCTCAGGTCCCACAACAAGTAGGTGGCAAGGGTAGGTTTGAGGCTGGCTCCATCTGGGACGAACCCCTCCCTGTCACAGGGTGTTCGAGGTGCCAGCCTGCACTGCAGGAGGGCGGGGTGGTCTGGGTTGGGCCCCTTTCTTGGGGTCCTTGGGGACCCGCAGCCCCACCCCTTGGAGGCAGGAGGCCCCGCCGCTGACTGGTCCTCCTGCCCGCAGCTGAAGGAGCACCCGGAGAAGGGCATGTTCGTGAGGGGGCTGTCCATGCACACGGTGCACAGCGTGGCCCAGTGCGAGCACATCATGGAGACGGGCTGGAAGAACCGCTCGGTCGGCTACACGCTGATGAACAAGGACTCCTCGCGCTCCCACTCCATCTTCACCATCAGCATCGAGATCTACGCCGTGGGTATGCGGGGCCCCAGGCGGAGGGGGCGCCGGACACCCCGAGCCGGGTTCCACTCCTGTTAGCCAGGACACTTCGCTCGTGGAGCCTCAAGAGCCCCACTGCAAGCTGGGAAGGGCTGCTCTCACTGCCGGAGGGAACAGGAGAGGGTCCCCCCGTGCCCGGACCCATGTGTCAGGGACAAACAGTAACAAGGGCAACACCCGCGTAGCCAGCAGCAAGCACTTGCTGCGCCAGGCCGTTTCCAGGCGTTTGTCTCATTTACTCCTCCCAGCAACGCCAGGAGATAGGTACTAAGACCATCCCCATTTTACAGATGAGGAAGTCGAGGTCACACAACTAGCAAGTGTCAGAGCTGGGTGTCTGTCCCCAGGGTGTGTATCACTCAGACCTTTGGGATTCTCCTCTTTCTCTGCAACGTTCAGTCACCTGAGAAAGAGATGAGGAGGGAAAGAAACCAGGTTTATTTTGAACCATCTATAGGCCAATGCTGTGCTGAGCGCTTTACGCCGCTTCATTCCACTTAAATCCCACAACGGTCTAGAGACAGGCATTGTGATTCTCATTTTACAAATGAGGAAACTGAGGCTCTGAGAGGTGAGGTGATTTGCTTGGTCAAGGCCCCATAACCGCGAAGTGGTAGAGCTGGGATTTGAACCCAGGTTTCCCTGATATCTGGGTTTTCTCCACTGCACTGCAGCTGCCTCCAAATTTGTCTCATGCCTAGGACTCCAAAGAGCAGCAGGAAGCAGCCTCAGGCCAGCTAGGAACATAATTCTGGACAGTCCTGACCCAGGTGGAACCTCGCACCATGCTGGCCTAGCCCCTGGTGCCTGCCGGGTGTGGGCGGTCAGTCCGAGTGTCCCGGGGGGTGCCGATGTGGGGGGAGTGGGGTCAGTGCGGTCACAGCCTCAGTGATGTGGCAGGGGGAGGGGCGGGGACTGGGGCAGCGGAGGACAGATCAGGAGAGAGTGGTTTGGGCTGGGGGCACCTCTTGTCTTTGCAGGAGAGTTTGAAGGATGGGGAGGCTGCCTGCATGTTTATCGTTTTCATTATAAAATAATACAAGCTCGATAACAATACTTAGAAAGTAGAGAAAGGTTGCGAAAAATTACTCATAGTCCTGGAACTAAACAAGTAACATTTAAGCGTATTTTCTTTTGATCCTTTTTTTCTATGTAAATTCTAAACACAATTGAAATCTACGCTCTGTGTAGCTTTTCCCTCCCTGTGTGTTTCGTCTCCCTTGCCGTCACTAAGCATTTTCCATGTTGTCATCCCCGTGTCTTCGTGACCAAGTGTAGTGGCTTTGCTCATGCCACGTCCTCACCAGTGCTCGGCAAGGGTCACAGCTGCTCCGGCGTTTCAGTGCTATAAACCATGCCGTGCTGAACATCTTTCCTGCTGTGAGAGTCAGGTCTTCAGATTAGGTTCCCTACAAGGTCCCCTGGAACTGAGGGTGCCAACATGGTCGAGGCTCCTGGTACGTTCTGCAAAGAGCTTTCCCAGAGGGCAGGGCCAGCTTCCTCCTGCTGTTTTTTATTCAAAAGCCCGAGGAAGCGAGCCCCTCTGCGTCGCCTCTGCTGAACACCAGCCGCATTTCCCGCCACTTCACATCGCTGTGCTCATGGACATGACCTGGGCCAATTCTGGCTTCAGCCCGTGGAGACTAAGGGGGATGTCTGTGTCCCTGTCCCCGCCGCGAGGGGTTTGGGTGAAAAGTCAGAAATGGAAGATTTTTACCTCCATCCCATTGGGGACAGTGATGGTGCAGTCCAGCACCAGTAAGCATTATGAGTAGTAGTAAGAGCAGCAAGCCATCGTTTAACAAGCGCTCGCTGTGTGCCAGGCACGATCCGGAGCTCTTCGTGTATGTGCTGTCACCGTAATCCTCGCGACGACCCTTTGGGGTGAGTTTATGTCCCCGTTTTACTGAGAGACAGGTTGAGGCTTAGAGTCAAGTGAAATCCCTGAATGTCACAGCTAAGGGATTGAATCCGGTGAGACCCTCCAGGTCTTTGAAACCTGTGCGTCTGAGCCTGGCGCTGCCAGCCTGGCTCTCCTGTCACCCTCAACACCCAGGGGCTG
>RJWJ010037118.1:0-15711 GCA_004363605.1 Indri indri | reverse complement strand
GAAACTTCTCATAGCTAAGTATGAAATGTAGCATGAGTTAATGATATTTAAAGAAAATGCCAGTTGATGATGCTTCTCCAAAGGAAAGAATTTTATTATGTCAGCAGTTTAATTCATAGCTTCACCACTGATTGAAAGTTCATGTGTAAACTCCATTAAAGTATTTGTGTAAAACCTACATTACAAGCCAAACATAAAAGAAGATGATTTTGTTTAACTTTGTTTTTCCAAGTATTTTAGAAGTACTGATTTACATTTACATTTAGTAAAGGAGCAGTTCTCAAATTGTCAGTATTGTATTCCCTGTTTCACTTAGTTAAGTATGTTTGGGAAACTGCATGCAATATTTCCTTCCTGGAGAATCACATTGCGTGATAAAGGACCTAAGAAGTCCTATAAGAAAGAAACTTTTTATATCATCCAGTGTTCCTCAAACCGCTGTGTAGAATGACGTTTTCAAAGAATATTTCCATTGTTAGTAACAAATAACCCCAGATCTTAGTGGTTTAAAACAATAAATGTTTATTATCTCATGTAGTTTTTATAGGTTAGGAGTGTGGGAGTGGCTTAGCTGGGTACTTCTGGCTCAGGTCGTCTTACGAGGTTACATTCATCATGTAACCTCATCATGTACCATCATGTAACCATAAGAGTTTGGTTGGAGTTCAAGAATATGCTCTCAAGGTGGCTCACTTGTATAACTGGCAGTGTTGGGGGTTGGCAGGGGACCTTTGTTCCTCACCACAAAGACTTTTCTATAATACTGCTTGTGTATCTTATGACATGACAGCTGGCTTCTGCCGGAGTGAGTAATCTGGGAGAGGGCAAGTGGAAGCTGCAGTGTCTCTTATGACGTGGTCTTGGAAGTCAAATGCCGTCATTTCTGCAGTATCCTATTTGCTACACAGGTCCACCCTCTTCATTCTGGAAGGAAACTGCATGAAGGCACATAGGAGGCGAGGATCAGTGGGGCCATCTTGGTAGTTGGCTCCATACTAGTGTATACCATTTTGGGATACACACTATTAGGGTGATACACCGTAATCGTCTGTCAGCCTGTTCTGATCTGTTAATTATAGCAGTCTTGAATGAGATCTCATTTACTCTTGACAATATAACAATCACACTTACTATTTATAGAGAACATTTTTTCTCATCTATTTTCAACTGTAATACAGGTACTGTTTTTTTTTATTCTTTGAGCATTATCCATACTGTGGCATTGGAAGTCTATTTCTGGTTGTTGCTTTTTGTGGAGGAGAAAAAGATTAGAACATACAGTTTTTGGGAAAAAACCAAAAAATAACAATACAATAATAAATAATACAAATAAAACATAGTATATATTAACAATATTACAATTATTTACATGGTACTTGCATTATATTATTAATAGGTATTATAAGTAATCTAGCAATGACTTAAAGTATATGGGAGGATGTGCGTAGGTCACAAATATGCAAATACTGTGCCATTTTATGTAAGAGACTTGAGTATCTGCGGAGTTTGGTATCCTGGAACCAATCCGCTGTGGATGCTTTATCTCCCCCTTCTGTCATCTCTATATATTGCGTGTTTACTTCTGAGTACCTTTGCACATGTTACGAGGGTTCCATTGCACAGGAGGATTGAGAACCTAATCAGGGTCATGCAGCCAGCCAGGGCAGAACTGGGTCTGGAATCCAAATCTTTACACTTCTACCAAGTCCTTTTCTTCAGTGTAATACAGTGAGATTGGTTGTTGTTGGATTGGGTTTTTTTTTTTTTTTCTTTTTCTTTTTCCAAGTCTCAATTACCTTTCTATTTTTTTGTCTTTTGAAAAAAATAATAGGGAACCCCTTTGAAAAAAGATGGTGAAGAATGTACCAATGAAGGCAAAGGAATAGCTGCGCGGATTCTGGGACCATCCAAACCAGTAGGTTTAGGAAACAAATGATAAAGCAAGCCTTAACTCCTACTTGAAGTAATCTGTCTATTCAAAGCATAAATTTTATTTTCGTGTTGCAGAGTTTAAAAAGTATGCTAGAAATTCTAGGAGAGTAGGGGAGAGTGAATGGTCTAGGGAAAAATAGTATAATTAGTTAATGGTATGGAGGGCCCTTTTGAAGTTAAGCATTTTGTTATAAAGTAAGACCAATCAGATTACTTTTTTTTTTCTCTAGACATATTCAGCTGTTCGGTTGGAGGTTGACATGTAGAGAGTTTGCTTTAATTAAGGTTGTGGTTTGGCCAAGTTCGTATTTATAAAACCATATGGGAGCCAGGAAGTTGAGAGTATTTACAAGGGAGTGATTAGAATAATTGGAGTATAAACTGGACAGAAGAAGACAACCCTGTGGATTGAAGAATACCTGGAATTGAAGTACTAGAGGTCTACACATAGTCACCAGGCAGACCCTGCCCATCCGCATGACAAGTTCTCCAGTGGCAGTTGTTTCTGGCAGAATAGTTGCAGATCGTAATCCTTGCACAAGCCTAGTGCTTCAGATAGGACCGCAATTATGACAGCTGGAAAGAATCTCGGTCTCTTTCCACCAGTACATCTCCTCTCCTGCCCCAAGGTAAAAATATAACATCTGGCTTAGCTTCGGATACTTCCAGTTTTCTAAAGACCACTACTTTGAATGCTCTTTGTTACTTATATATAAGTTCCATCAACTGTAAAATAAAGTATTTGTAGATTTTTCAATTTCAAAGGCAAAACAACTAAAATACTGAATTCCTAATTTAGGCTACATTCTACTAGAATTGTCAGAATGCTAAATGCCTGAAACAAACAGTGGTTCTTTTCCTCTAAAAGAAGGTAGGAATGACAGGGTGAATTTCTAATGAGTTTAGGAGGATGTTGCCACTGGGGGGTTCTTACATAATCGAGATTATAAAACCTAGCAGATTTCTTCTGTTAGTTACATAAGAGGAGAAAGCAATTCTTAGATTAGCCTAGGCTGGGTCCAAGAGGAGTTTCCTATCCATTAAGATAAGGTCTGACCCTTCATTAGAGATGAATTAAAAATAAACACCTCTATGGCCTTCTTTGGCAAAATCTACTTTTGGAATTCAATAGGAACCACATTTATTAAACCAAAGAAATTTTCCTCATTTGTGCTATGTAGTCCAGTAGCATTTGATATGCTAGGGTGCTTTTAGCCTATTAGGACTAAATATTTTCAAAGGCAGGTTTTGTCAGGAGACAGCTTGGTTGGTTTTCTTCATAACTGCTATACTTTCCTCACTCTTCTAGCCTCCTTCAACATATAACCCACATAAACCTGTTCCTTATCCAATACCTCCGTGCCGACCACATGCAACTATTGCACCAAGTAAGGAGTTCTCTCTCTCTTTTTTTTTTTTTTTTACTTGGTTTTGTTTTTTTATTGTTTATGTATTAAATTGAAAGTAAGTGCTAGTCTATATTCTTCGGAAATCTGTAGCACTTATAAAATTCTACAATAGATTTAATTATGCCCATAGACAGCTACTAGAATCCTGGTCTGAAACATGGTATCAGGCAAAGTTTATTTAGGGTGTTTTCCTTGTGATAAATTAATTATAGATTATTTTTAATCATTCTTTATGGCTTTCCACTTTGGTAAATTATCTTGAATCCTTCTTTGGTAGTTGGTGTTCACAAGCATCATTAATGCATTTAACTGAAAAAGGTCAAGTGTATGTGTTTGACAGAAAAGGCAAATAATTTAAGTATGCCAGGTTCTGTCTGCCATTTGGTGAGCTAATGCCTGGAATGAGCATGCAATGGGAAACAGAAATCTCTAGTTGTCTCGTTTGGTCTCAGTTTTCATTTAGCCCCAACCCAAACCTCCATGTAAGATGCAACTGTATTATATAACAATTTTAAAAATAAATGGAGTAGCTGCATTAATAGAGTTTAAACTACTGGTCACAGAACGATATTAAATTATATCTTTTTTCCATTATATTTTTATTTTAGGTGCTTATAACAATGCAGGTCTGGTACCATTAGCCAATGTCATAGCTCCAGGCGTGCCGCCTCCACCTCCATACACTCCTAATCCCACAGGACCAGGTAAAGTCATGCTATTACAGGGTGTTAAAACTACGTAATTTATTCATACACAATAATTTGCACTTGGAGAGGACAGTTGTGCACTTGGAAGGGACAGTTGTTTCGCACGATGTATCCTAACAGGGATGGATCCGGACAGGAATCCTTAGCAACACTGCAGTTTTCATAATATTGATAGACTTCTGTTTCCACATTTGTAATACAGGATGACACTTAAATAGTATTGTTCAGTAACATGTTCGACTAATATTAGGTGATCCTACCATGTGCTATATGCTGGGGATACAAAGGTGAACAGAGAGTCCTGTTTGTAAAGAGTTTATAGTCTAGTGAAAAATACAGATAAGGAAAGAGAAGGTAATTTCAATATATTCTACTTCATTGGTTCTGAATTGTGCATTTTTTATAGTTTAATTTCTTTGAAATTGGAATGTGGTTTACAGCAAATGGCACCCTAGATTCTGAGAGATAAGATGATCAGTGCTGTGACAGAGTGCAGGTGCTATGGAAACTCACAGGAGGGGCATCCAAACGCCTAAAATAAGTGTCCCACTAAAATAAATGTGAGCTGCTTGCTAAAGAGAGTTGACTTAGTAATGTAACTGCCATGTAATTGAATTAAGGTGAAGAAGAAATAGGTAAAAACAGACTGGTAATGAAACATGAGGAATGGCAAAGTAACAAGGACATGATTTCTCTGTCACCTGGAACTACCTGAGGCACTTTTTCAAACCATCCTCAGTTCCCCATTTGTGTAGAGATCGTGCTTCAGTGGATTGGAGGCGGGGCCCTGGTATCTTTGTTTTTTAAGGATCTCCAGGTGATTCTTCAGGCAAGCTTGGGAAATAGTAAAATCTGCACACAACCCAAAAGGAACGAGAGCATCAGTTTTTTTCCAAGGCTCTTTGTTAACTGCCAGAGTGGAGAGAGCTGAGGACTTTCTGCCTCCTTTATTGAGAATTTTTGGACACTAGGGCAGATGCCTGTATGACTCAGCAAAGGGGCTATCGAGAGAGAAGCCAAAATTGATGGTTGAACATGTATGGAGTTCTAACAGTGGGGTAGCAAAGGATACTCAGCCCAAGGAAGTTTATCATGTGTAGGTTAGAAAGGTAAGACCTTGTGAAGGGGTGGATTTGGCACCCTGTGCCTGGCAGAGTGAGGAAGGAGCTGGGATCTGGCTCGCTGTAGCCTAAGTTCCACTGCCAGTTGGCATGGTTGCCTCATTCACTTTATAATGATATAAAGGCTACACTCGAGTGGCCTTGGGCCACATATGTGAACACAGTCAGGTTGTAGAAAAAAGAACTGTTCCTCTTAGTGGTAAACTTTGACAAGTTATGGAGAAGTATAATAACGAATGCCACCATTTGGGCAAATTAGTCCTACCATGGGGAGGAAGAGCTTGTAAGAAAGCGATGAGAAGGGCTGAAACTCCCCAACACTTGCCAACCTTTTGCTTTAGGTCTTTTGGGAACATGGGATAAGAAGAATAAATAGTTATCCATATATTGCCAAACTATTATATTTTCCCAATTAATCTTTACCACATTATACCTGCCCATGAGAGTATAAGAGCATACAGTTACTTCATACCCTATCAATGTGGAAGATTATCGTTTTTTTAATTTTGCTAATTTGATAGACTAATTTAGCTTACATTTTTGTTTTTTACAAAATTTTAATTTTTATTTAGATAAGTTATTATTTGTTTGATTATTCTGAGTTTTGTGTCTTACTTAGGAAACCCTTCTCCACCCCAGTGGTATGAAAATATCATGTAAAATCAGTTACTTTTGTAGTGGTTCTTTTTAAATGTTTAGCTTTTAATCCATTTGCCGTTCATATTTTTGTATATGCATAGGGTAGTAATAGAACTTAATTATTTTTCTGCCCTTAATAACATATAATAAATTCTTTATTTGTTTAACTAGCCAAGAGTGGATTCTGTTAAGTACTCTGGTAAGAATTGCAAAACATTTTTTCCAAAATTTATCATTTTATTTCCTTCCCTTGTTTATGGTACCTTTTGCCCTTAGAGTTTTACATTTTTACATAGACAAATATAAGCTATGAAAGAAAAGCTGGGACCAAGTAATCTTGGTTGAGATTTTCTTATCCCTGGGCAGTTCAGATATTTTAGGTCTTGTAAGATACTTACTCTATCTGGAATTTATTTTCATATATGGTAAAATAGAGGTTCATCTTAATTTTTTTCCAAGTTGTGGCCAATTGTGCCAGCACCATTTGTTAATTAGTTTGTCTTCCCCACTGATTTGAAATACATTTATCTTGAGTTTTCATACACACACAGGTATAACTCTGGATCCTTATTTAGTGCCAGGGTAGTTATTTTATGATTATATCATATTGATTTCATTAGATTTACAGTGTGTTCTAATATTTGATAAGGCAAGCTTCCCTTCATATACTTTTATATTTTTCTTACCTATTTTTATAAATTTATTCTTTTATATGAGCCTTAAGGTCATTTTATACAATTAAAAATAACAGTTGAATTTATATATATGTGTATGTAGAGAGAGTTATATAGTAATTTGGAGAGAATTGACATTTTTGGGATATTGTCTTACCATTCATTCATGTGTATGTCTTTATATCATGTCTAGTTGGTAGTGTGTTCTTCCCCATGGCTTATTTTATCCCTTTCAAGAAGATGTTATAGTTTTGTACGTATAAGTTTCTATGCCTTAAATTTGTCTCTACAGAATTTAGAGGTAATTTTTATTACAATTATAAATGAAGTGCTTCGTTTCTAGGTGCTTATTACCAATTGCTTATTCCAGTTTTTTTTAAGTCTGTCAAGTTTTCTAGGTATAAAATAATATTGACTGAGTTATATTCTTACTATATATTTCTTTTTTCTCTAGGCTTTATCGAGTAGTAATATTGCCCTAACTCCTTTTTCTTTATAGTGTACAAAAAATATTTTGCTGTATCTTTATTTTTAACTTTTTCTCCTCAGGGTTTTGTTTATTTTTTAGGCAAGTTTGGTTTGTAAATTATATGTAGCTGAATTTCTATTTTTATACCCATTGGGGACATTTTTAATTGGAATTTCCCATAATCATAAATATTACACATGTGTTGTTCTTCCATTTTATTTTTATATTCATTATTATTCTTTTATTTCAGTTTTTTGTTTCCTTACCTTTGCTAAATTGGATCAGTCAAATTGCTGTTTTGTTTTTTTAACAACTCTTCTCTCCTTGCCCCCTCCCGAACTTGAAAATGTTATCTTTAATATTGCTAGGGATTACCTTCATATTCTTAATGGTTGTCAATATACAAAAACTGAAGAAAAAAACCTATTCTATATGTCATTTTACTTCCATACACTCTTTTTATCAATTTCTGTGTTTTGTTGGAATACTATACATTTTTGCTTCTGATATTTAATTTTTCTTTAAAATTGCCTCTAATCATGACTTGGTACTGTTTCTTCTATTCTTTGATTCCCTATCCTGATATGTTTGTTCTAATTTTCATTTGGTAGAAAATATCTTTAAGAAGTTTCTTCATAAAAGGCACATGTGTAGAGTTGTGGATGAGAAATTCAATTCCAGTTAATTTTATTTTCTTTATTGGAAACTTGGTCTCCTTCTGTAAGCTTACAAAGAAAATATTTTTTATCTTTGGATTTCAGGAATTTTACCAAGATGTGTATCTTGTCATTAATCTTTTCTAGCACTATGTCAGGACTTTGAATGTGAAAGCTCAAGTCTTTGAAGCTTAGGAAAATTTTGTTTTTATTCTTTTAATCATTGCATTTTCATCTGTTTGGTTTTTTTTCTTCTTCGTCTCCTTTTTCTGGTACTCTTACATTGTGTTTATTAGATTTTCTGTATTTGCCTTCTTTACCTATTCACTTAAGACTTTTTTTTGGTATTTTCACATTCTAAGCAGGATTTTTTTTTTTCTTGTATTCAACTAAGACGTCTAGTTTTTAGTAATGTTATTTCTAATCTTCACCATTCCTTGCATCTGTTAATTTGGAATCAGATTTCTATATCTACAAGTCTTTACCTTCTCTGCTTATTTCCTCGAAGAATTATGTGTATGCGTGTGTGTTCTTAATTTGTATTACAGATTTTAAAAGTTCTTTTTCTTTTGTTACTTCAGTCTCCATTGTTCTTGGTGGTTATTTGTTGTTACCTTGGTTAAGCTAGTAAATCCCTTAAACAAGCTGTGATTTTTCTTTGCTCACTTATGCCAGGGCTTGTGGGTTCCCTTTGCACCTTGTGCCTGTCACAGTATTGGTTTCTTGGGCAGTTATTGTCAAGCCACGAGAGAGTAATTTTTTCTCCTTTCTGTCCTTGGCAGATGAGCTGGTTGGACAAGTCCTTTCCCATGCGGGTGGGGAGGCGTGTGCTTTAGGTTGTCAGTCTCGCAGATATCAAGTCAGCCTCAGCTAGGCTAGTTTTCTGACAGCTGCTGGCATAGGGCCTTTCCCAGAGCCGAGTACAGCAAGTGGACAGGGTGGTTTCTTTCTCTTGCTTTGGGAAGTCTACTTGGCTGTTGGTGGATTCTGCGCTCATTCACCCAGCAGCCACCTCCCACTTCCCAGTCTTCCCATGTCTGGGCAGTGGTGCCCAGAGGGGGCTGTCTGTCAGCTCAGCCAATGACAGTGGGTGTTCCTTGCTACACTCTAGCTGCCTGCTACACTTTGTCCTGGATGGCAGGCAGCTGGCATCTTTCCAGAAAGTGTTCTTGAATATAGTGTGTCTATAAAACAACAATGTGTATTTAAAATGTGACAAGCTAAGGTTGGGGAGTAGGATAGACCATTTGCTCATAATCCTCTCAATCCTCATATAGTTACTACTATCTTCATTTCCTTTCTTTTTTCGTGTTTGTGCATTGTGTTTCCTAACACAGTATACATATATATTTATATGCTAGGTTATTCTTTTTTACCCCAATCTCTGTTTATTGTGGTGATGAATAATTTGATTAAAGCTTAAAGTGAACTTTTATTTATTTTTATGTAGAGAATGAAGACCTGTCCAATCAGTCAAAAGCTGCACAGAGTCAAAGTAAGTACCAAATTTGATCCAGAGATAGCTGTTGTGTGCTCTTTTATTCACTGAGAACAATATGAGTTGAGTGTATTTAGAATTTTTTATGTTTTAGGAAAAATGCCTGGTTAAAGAATGTAATTATTGCTTGTTAAAGGCGGCTTAATATTGGTACATTTTAAACACACAACATAAAATGCACATATTAACTGGATTTAAAATTAATCTTAGGACTTCGTATCCTATTCGCAAAACTTGCAATGTAAGTGCTATGTGACATTGTATCCACATTCATTTTACATTCCGTGATATTGGAAGCCTCATTTCTTTTTTGATATAAGCGCATAGGGTGATAAAAACCCTTTCTGACAAATGCTAGTCAGATTCTGCTTTTAGATTTAATTATTTCAACCAGTATTATTAAGCATAACTTAGAGTAGAAAAGAATAACAAACATCAAAGCAGAAAATGAAATTGAATAATGAAGATGAACTATGGCCTATGTACTGCCTCCAGATGGCAGCAGCACCATAACACTTATTTTTCCCCTAAGTGAGGTACTTCGTTGACCATGTCAGCTTCCTATGTCAAAAGTCTTAATTATATACAGATTTAAAAATGTCTTAGTCCATGAAAATGTCTTTCGGTTGATTATCACTAAAAGAACATTCTCTGTTTACAACTGAAACAGAATTTGATGTGAGTACAGGATCAGATGATAGTTGTCGTTAGGACATTAGCTACTTAAGTCATGCTTTCCATTTTACACCAAGAAGATTATCACAGGCAGACATAGTCATTGAATTTATTTAGGGAGGAATGCAAATCATCCCCCAAAATGCTAATATTAATTATTTGTGGAGTTTATCAGAATAAAAATATTGTAGCAAACTTTAGAAATATTGTTGAGAATAATCCTTGAATGTGTTTGGGAACTGTAGTTTGAGGTAATCATGATATATCCAGCACGGCAAACACAGAACTATGCAGGTGCTGTGCTAGGTGCTAAGACTCTGAAGATGAATTAGACACAGCTTTTGCCCCTACAGGAGCTCCCAGGACAAGCCAGATAAAGCTTGGGGATTAATGTAGTATAGTGGTCAATATGAGCAAATGTATGTGGGGAAAAACTATGCAGATTAATAATCTAGAATATTAAATTCAGTTCAGAGTGGCAACAAAGATTACTAGAGAAATGGGCGTGACTTCTGGGAGGCCTCCTATTCCCCCGAAAGGGAAGCCATGTCCCGGAAGCTCTTAAGAGAGGGATTGACTTGTGATTATTACTCTAGATGAGCTATTTCAAAGAGAGATAAAGTCAGTGCATCAACACTAATCACAATTAAAATAAATTGTTCAAATTTTAAAAGAGTGGAAAAATATAAAAGGAGGGTTTGTGAGCTTCTCGAGGCTTCCTAACTGTGAATTGGAGGGCTGTTCCCATTCTGAGCAGAGTCTGGAAGACTGCTGGTTCTGACTGAGGCTCCGGAGTGAAGATCAGGCTAATGGAATCCAGCAATTTAGATATTACAAGAGCCTATTCTACCTGTCATTGATTTTCTTTTTACTTTTCTTTTCTTTCCTTTCTTTTTTTTTACAAAAGCTTTCAGATGCCTCAAAGCCTATGTCATTGATTTTCTTTGATATTTGTTAAATAGTATAAAAATGGTTATGCATTTCTTTTGAGTTAAAATTTGACATTTCAGCGTGATGATACATTCTTCTCCTTTTCCCCCTTCCACAGCATTTTCCACCCCAGCAAGTCAACTCTTTTCTCCTCATGGTTCTAATCCTTCAACACCTGCTGCCGCCCCTGTCCCGACTGCATCCCCGGTCAAGGCAGTAAATCACCCATCAGCATCAGCAGTTGCCACCATTTCTGGAATTAACCTGCCGCATACTATCCTTCCTGTGTTCCCAGGGCAGGTCTCCTCAGCCGTGCATACACCTCAGCCGTCAGCACCAAACCCGACAGTTATCAGAACCCCCTCGTTGCCTGCTGCGCCTGTTACTTCCATCCACAGCACAACATCCGCTCTTGTTCCTCCTATCTTTTCTGGCCTAGTGCCCCTGCCGGGTCCTCCTGCTACTCCTGCCCCAGGCCCTCAGGCCACCTCTGCACCTCGGGCCGCTCTTACTTCTAGTGAAACATTTGCTTCTACTTCGGCTCCTTTCGCAAGCCTCCCCTTTCCCGCCACCTCTACCGCTGCTTCTACCAACAACCAGAATTCTGCTTCATTGTCATCAGGTTTTGCAGGTCTTCCTTTGCCCTTGCCACCAACATCCCAAGGCGTAGCCAATCCGACTCCTTCTGTAATTGCCAGTGGTTGTGCTCCCAATGTTGCCAGTCCACTTGGTGTGAACAGTCCTCTCTTGTCTGCTTTAAAAGGCTTCCTGACATCAAACGACACCAATTTAATCAACTCCTCTGCTTTATCTTCTGCTGTTCCTAGTGGGCTGGCTTCGTTATCTTCTCTAACTAATCAAAACTCTGATTCTCCTGCTTCAGCCCCTAACAAGTGCTATGCCCCGTCGGCCATTCCCACCCCACAGGGGTCTTCCACTCCAGGCTTGGCCGTGTTCCCAGGCCTTCCGTCTCCTGTGACTAACTCAACTTCCACCCCGCCCACCTTGCCTGCGCAGTCTCCTTTAGCCACTCCTACGTCGTCGTCAACGTCCGTGCCAGTGAGCTGTGGCTCCTCGGCTGCCCTTTTGCATGGCGCCCACCCAGGTACCTCAGACCTGCATATTTCAGCTACCCCTGCTGTAACGACCCTTCCTGTGATGATCAAAACTGAGCCCACGAGTCCTACTCCCTCGGCCTTCAAAGGCCCATCTCATTCCGTGACTCCCTCCCATGGCAGTTTAGGTTTGTCGGGGACACTGGGTTGTGCATATACTTCAACATCGGTGCCCATCAGTTTATCTACTTGCCTTAATCCTGCGTTGTCGGGTCTCTCCAGCTTGAGCGCTCCCTTAAATGGTTCAAATCCCCTTTCCTCTATTTCCCTCCCACCACACGCTTCCTCCACTCCTATTGCTCCAGTATTCACTGCTCTTCCTCCTTTTACTTCTTTGACCAATAATTTTCCTTTAACTGCCAACCCATCTCTTAATCCGCCAGTATCTCTTCCAGGGTCATTAATAGCCACTTCATCCACCACCGCCACCTCCGCATCTGTCTCTCATCCCAGCTCTACGGCAGCTGTTCTCTCAGGGCTCTCTGCCTCGGCACCAGTCTCGGCAGCACCCTTCCCCCTCAACCTGTCCCCTGCTGTGCCCTCGCTTTTCTCAGTTACCCAAGGACCTCTGCCGTCTTCAAATCCCTCCTACCCTGGCTTTTCTGTCTCCAACACCCCAAGCGGTACCCCTGCCCTCCCTTCGTTCCCGGGGCTGCAGGCGCCCACTACGGTCGCGGCTGTCACACCACTGCCTGTGGCTGCCACAGCCCCATCCCCCGCTCCTGTCCTCCCAGGATTTGCCTCAGCGTTCAGTTCCAATTTCAACTCTGCTCTCGTTGCACAAGCTGGGTAAGTGGATAGTTTAGAAATAGGGTAAAATTATTCTTTACCTTAACTTGTAGTTCACAGTCTTATTTTAATAAGACTGTGCAAAAGTCCAAGCAAAAGTCAGAAATCTTAATTATTTGGTGGTGCTAAATGATGTTTTTCTGGGCTGAAACGTCAGTGTTCAAAGAATGTTTTATGGCTCTTGAACCATGTTAAGATAGATAAAATATAACTGTGGATATAATTTTTGGATTTGTGTTTTGTAGTTTTCATTGCTTATAAAATAGAAAGTATTATACAGCACATAAAGTTATTGAATTCAGAATAATATACTTTATAATAAAAAGTTGTACATCAGTGAATGGCTGACTTTTATGGTTCCTTCCAACAGATGAATAAATCCTAATTTTTTTTTGTTTTCAACATCATAAGATAGTACTTGACAAATATAGAAGCAGTGGCTTTTATGTCTTATCTGCAGTTTGACCTGTTTTTCCGTCAATTGTTTTAGGTTATCGTCTGGACTTCAAGCTGCAGGCAGTTCTGTTTTTCCAGGTCTTTTGTCCCTCCCAGCTATCCCTGGGTTTTCCCAGAACCCTTCGCAGTCATCCTTGCAGGAGTTACAGCATAACGCAGCTACACAGTCAGCACTGTTACAGCAGGTAGGCAGGCAGTGTCTGGCAGAAATAAAATGGTAACATATATAACCAACCTCTGTAGTGTTAACATTGCCATATCCATTGTCATATCCCTACATTGGTAAAAAATGGCTATTAGCAGAATGTGTGGAGGTTGAGGATTAGTTCGCCTAAAATTTGCAAATTATGTTTGTCTTCTTTCAGAAGAGTAACAAAGGTGATAAGATATAGTCATCTGTGTGAATTGTTTTTCCTGCTTATAGATTTTAAAAATTAGTTTAGAGATTTTACTTAATAGAGTTTAAGAATCTGTATTCATGACAGTTAAATTGTATTAGGTTGGTGCAAAAATAATTGTGGTTTTAGCATTGTTGAAATTTGCTGTTTGATATTGGAATACATTCTTAAATAAATGTCATGTTATACCATCATTTTAATGCGCATTTCTCGCTTTATGTTTTTTTGCTGATGACTTATTACTTGCTGTTTATTTTATATTTATTTTAGACTATGGAAATGATTTTAGACAAAAAGCAAATTCAAGTGATTTTCTTATTCGAGTTCAAAATGGGTCGTAAAGCAGCGGAGGCAACTCACAACATCAACAACACATTTGGCCCAGGAACCACTAAGGAACGTACAGTGCAGTGGTGGTTCAAGAAATTTTGCAAAGGAAACAAGAGCCTTGAAGAGAGGAGCACAGTGGCTGGCCATTGGAGGTCGACAACGACCAACTGAGAGCAGTCATCGAAGCTAATTCTCTTACAACCACACGAGAAGTTGCTGAAGAACTCAACGTTGACCATTCTACGGTCATTTGGCATTTGAAGCAAATTGGAAAGGTGAAAAAACTCGATAAGTGGGAGCCTCATGAGCTGACTGAAAATCAAAAAAATCATCATCATTTTGAAGTGTCACCTTCTCTTATTGAACACAACAATAATGAACCATTTCTTGATCGGATTGTGACTTGCAATGAAAAGTGGATTTCATATGACAGCCGGCAACGACCAGCTCAGTGGTTGGACTGAGAAGCTCCAAAGCACGTCCCAAAGCCAAACTTGCACCGAAAAAAGAGGTCATGGTCACTGTTTGGCAGTCTGCTGCTGGTCTGATCCACTACAGCTTTCTGAATCCCGGCAAAACCATTACATCTGAGAATTATGCTCAACAAATTGATGAGATACACCGAAAACTGCAACGCCTGCGGCCGGCACTGGTCAACAGAAAGGGCCCAATTCTTCTCCACAACAACACCCGACCACACGTGCACACAACCAGTGCTTCAGAAGTTGAACAAATTGAGCTATGAAGTTTTGCCTCATCTGAGGTCTCCTGACCTCTTGCCAACCAACTACCACTTCTTCAAGCATCTTGGCAGCTTTTTGCAGGGAAAATGCTTCCACAACCAACAGGATGCCGAAAATGCCTTGCAAGAGTTCCTCGAATCCTGAAACACAAATTTTTACTCTACGGGAATAAACAAACTTATTTCTCCTTGGTAGAAATGTGTTGATTGTAGTGGTTCCTATTTTGATTAATAAAGATGTGTCTGAGCCTAGTTCTAATGATTTAAAATTCAGTCCAAAACCGCAATTACTTTTGCACCAACCTTTAAAAACTTGTCTTCTATAAGCTGTCTAAAATAATAGACCATTAAAGCAAATTATCTCCAGAAAACCTACTTTTCTTCGAAAAAATATCAAATATTTTAATGACATTTCTGTGCATCTCCTTCACCTGAGGAAGTTCGAATGTTTCTTAAAATTTTTAGGAGACTGAGCAGACTTTATCTATGCCCAAAGTTCGTTCTTTCTTTCCTGTTCTGAATATCTAGAGTGTGGCACAGGCAGGAGCAAATGCAGACTTGATTGAACTTGGCACTCTGCTAAACTACATGTTCTTTTCTCTATCAGGTCCATTCAGCTTCAGCCCTGGAAAGCTATCCAGCTCAGCCCGATGGGTTTCCTAGTTATCCTTCGGCACCAGGAACACCATTTTCTTTGCAACCAGGCCTGTCCCAAAGCGGGTGGCAGTGAATCTATTTTAACCTTTATCCTCCTTCAGAGCAACATCAGAATTGCCTGAGGACTCCAGGGAACAATCTGACAAATGTGCAGTTGGCCAAAAGTCAGAAGATGAGAGTAAGCATAATCCTGGGGACATTGTGACAAGAGTTTGAAAATCATGGTTGCATTTTTTAAAATGGTTTTAAGTCTGAACACTCCCCCATGTAAATATGCTGACAATAAATTGTGTGGAGAATAGTATTTGAAAAGCGTTTGGGGACTTTTCATCTCCTATCCTACAAAATTTTGAATCGTGTATGGTGATTTATGTGGAAAGAATATTAAAGAGGAAATTGAACTCTTTATAGCCAAATACAGCCTTAAATCTGCTTGTATAGCATCCATTGACAGAAGTAATAGTTGTGCCTCAGACTTGGGGGTTGCATGTGGCCCTGGGGGAGTTACTGCCCT
>RJWJ010037117.1:0-15713 GCA_004363605.1 Indri indri | reverse complement strand
GCGAAAATTCAAGTATCTCCATGTGGGAGAAATGTGTATGCAGCAAAGTTTCCACATCGGCAGGGCTGTGGAATTAGGACACTGAGGGGCGACGGGCTTATCACCAACTTATCTCTCCACCCTGCCTACCAAGGTCTGGGGTCCTTTCCAAGCAATAAAATTATAGGTGTGAAGTACTTTTGAGCTATTTTCCCCAAAATGTATCACAGAACATCACAAGAGGACGCAAAAGACGACTTCCTCCTATTGAAATGGCTAAAACAAAAGGGATAAAAATAAATTCGTGGTTAAAAATATCTGAGGATTGGTAGGGCAACAGGGTATCATTACTCAGAATCTGGTCTGCAATTAAAGACTTCCAAAAGGTGGCAGGTTTCCTGCTTCTTCACCAGTTTTACATCTCACCCCCATTAATTCTACTTGCAGACGGCAAGACTTACCATAGAAGCTTCCTTACAGCTGCGAGATTCCTACATCGTGAGTGTGGCACTCACCCCAATACCTTTTATATTCCAGGTGTTTGCAGTATCTATTTCTAGGTTGATTAGTTTTGGCAGAACCATTGAGGAAATTGTTTTAATGTGTTGACATTAACTATACCTCCATGGCTGGTAGTTGTCAGGTGTATTATAATATTATGATATTACTGTTGTTGTTATTGACTTCAAAAAGGAAACCCTGTTCATTAAGAACCTCTACAATGGCTGGAAATAATTTCAAACAGAATAATTTCACATTTTAAATTCTTAAGTACAGGGTGTGGATTGTTGGCTATGCAGAACCTGGTTTTCTGGTTTGGCTTTTAGATGCGATCTTTGCATACATCTCTTCTTTCTGTTTTGTTTTGCAGAGAGTTAGGAGGGAAGATGGGAATGCAAATCTAGGAGAATGTAGACTTCTGAGGATAGGATATAAAAGTTTCACCTTTTAGGGTTTTCTCACATGTAGTAGTTAATCAGTATCTCTTGACTGAATAAAATCCCATCATTTAATTAATGTTAGGACTTTAAGGAAAATTCCAAGGAGGAGAAATATATACCTATTGAATATCAAGTTAACTGAGTAAAAATTGCATACATAAAAAGATAGAGTTCAAACTGCAAGTATTTACCTTGCAGACTTATTTCCTTTTTATGTGGTTATTTTGTGGCAGAACCGAGATGCTCTGAAACTTTGGCAACTTCACCTTATAGTTTCTAAATGGTGAATGGCTTCCCTGCCTTCTTTCTGACCCTGTTGGGGGAGCCATGCAGGTCTCAAGGCTGGAGGCACAGGTGCCGAGGCCCATTTCCAAGGAGCAGGTAACTGTCACCAGTAGGAGGCCCTGAGCCTCCGTGCTGTCAATAAGTTTCATCGCTGGTGCTGGCTAGGTGAGTCTCCTCAACTGCCCAGTGAGGCCGATAACACCTGTCTCCAGGGGCTAGAGGGAGAATACAAGTAAGGTATTGGGGTGTATGAGCTACTAAGCATATGTCTGGTACTTAAAACTTTTTTAATTTTGGTAAAACACATATAACATAAAATTTACCATCTTAACTATTTTTAAGTGTGTAGTACAGTGGCATTAGGTACGTTAACACAGTTGTGCAACCATCACTGCCATCTCTAGGACTCTTTTCATCGTGCAGAAATGAAACTCCATGTCCATTAAACACTAACTCCCCATCGCCCCCTCTTCCAGCCCCTGGAATCCACCATTCAACTCTCTCTGTGAATTTGGCTACTCTTGGTACCTCCTGTAAGTCCAATCATAAAATATTTGTCCTTTTGTGACTGGTTTATTTCACTTAGCTTAATACCCTCAAGGTTCATTCATGTTGTAACGTGTCAGAATTTCCTTTCTTTTTTAAAGGCTGAATGATATTCCATTGTATGGGTGTGCCACCTTTTACGTAGTCATCCACTGATGGATATTGGGATTATTTCCTCCTTTGGCTATTGTGAATAATGCTCCTGTGAACATGGGTGTACAAATATCTGTCTGAGTCCCTGCTTTCACTTCTTTTGGGTGTTCATCCAGAAGTGAAACTGCTAGATCATATGGTAATTCCACCGCAGCTGATGATTCTGCCATATTGCCTTCCAAAGTGCCTGCACTATTTCACCTTCCCACTGGCAATGCATGAGGGTTCTGAGTTCTCCATATTTTCTGGTTGTTTTTGTTGTTGTTGTTATTTGTTTTTTGTTTGTTTGTTTTTGATAAAAGTCATCCTAATAGTCATGAAATGGTATCTCATTGTGATTTTGATTTGAATTTCCTTAATCACTAGTCATGATGAGTGCATTTCCATGCACTTATTTGCCATTTTCTGTGGATATATGTCTATTAATGTCTGATACTTTTTATTTGTTCAACAAATCTATTATTATTATCATTAGAGGGTTTGCACGGTGAGGCAACAATAATGTGGGGTTTAAGTTAAGAGAGAATTGAAATCAAGGACAGAGTGACATTTATGCTCAGGACTTTAGGCAAAGTATTTAACCCCTCTTAGCTGAGCTTGCCACTTGTCTGATAGGGACTATGAAGCAGTAGGTCCTTGTCTTAGCAGAGCTTCGCATGCACTGGCTCTGGCAGAAACTCTATGATGGTAGCGAGTGTGCCCTCCAGTACCAATGCCAGAGTCGGTGTGCTGGAGGGAGGAAAGCACAGCCACCATGCAAATGTGATCACATGTGAATATTTTAGAGGAAGCTGGAAGGAAAGGTCTGTGGCCTGCCTGGTGTTTGCTATTTGTCCCTGATTTTGGAGACAGGAGAGAACATCCCATGAGCAAAGAGAAAATCTGCACCAATGATCCTGATTTTGAATGGAGGCTGAATTGAGGCAATCTGCCAGGAAGAGAAGACATCATCTTGAGTCCAGTTTCGCCAGGGTTGTCACCAGAGGCTCTAACCAGCATAGCTCAGCAGGAACCCCTGACTCCCCAAATAATCGTGATGTTAACATCTTGAATATTTGGCTCTAAAGCATTTATGGATCTTTGCAAAGCATATGCTTGTGCCTTATTTTTAATCACACCTTTTTGTAAGCAGTTCTGATAATTGTTTAGGGATGAAATTGATTTCCGGGACCAGATCTCTGGTGTATACCATTACTCCCTCGGGAGATAAGATCGACCTTAAAATGTCCGGACTGGCCACTCTCTCCGGGAATAGAGTAAGTTGCCAGGTGGGCATCTCATGCCTGCCTCGGGAATCTTGAGGGGATCAAATGAGACAAACATGTAAATGTTGGCCCCGAGGACTCCCTGTGACAACTCTGACCCGGAGAGCCATCGCTGTGGGTCACAGAGAAGATAGGCAGTGCCACACCGTGTCACCCAGCCTCGGGAAACCTCTTCTACTTCTGATCCCTTGTGTCCACTTAAAATTCTCCTAAATTAAAATGCTCTGATGCATAATTGTCTGGCCTACTTAACAATAATTTGTTAATATCCTTCACAGTGTCAGGAGAACGTTATCTGGGGGGAGTTCTATTTTGTTGTATTTTAAAATTTATATTATTTTAGTTTAGTTTATTTCTTTTATACCAAATACCCTCAACTAGAGTGCTTATGACCTTCCCCCGCTTCTCCTCCATTGTACAGGACATACAGGAAGAAGAATGGTGGCTAGCACAGTGAGGTTTTGGGGACAGCATTTCATAGCAGCAGGAGGGAGAAATGACTTCAGCTGAGGAGTCTAGACTTGGCCCTGGCAGGCCCGTGACTGACGTCTACTGTGGCCATTGAGGGTCTGAATGTTTGTGTGCCAGTCATGTGGGTGGCTCTGCTGCCCTCTGCATTCTTGTGTCCTGGGCCACCACCCTGGGACAGCTATGCTTTCCAGTGTTGGACACAATGATAGCCTCAGGGTTGGAGTGGTGGCTGCCGCAGTTGGTGTGTTAATCCCTGTCTGACTGACCCAGTAATGCTGCCTCATGGAGGAGAACCATGGGTTTCACCTCTAAATCACTGCCTTAAGCCTATTTTCATAAAAGTAACCAGATTTTGGTGAAATGGATGCTTGCAAGCGTGAGTGAGCCCCATGTGCTCCTGCCTGAGGAAGCCCTGGGATGGCACAATCTGCCTCACTGCGACGGCCTTGAAGCACTCAGGGCACGGGAAGGCACAAGGGCATTTGCTGCATGCCAGGCTCAGTGCCATGCACTTCATACACGTTGTTTTGCTATTCCTGACCCAGCCCCCGAGACCTGTGGAGGATACCACAATTTGGCTCTCAGCATCCTGCTCTGCAGGGCTGGCAAGCTGCAAGCTGCCTTTCCCACACTGCACTGCAGAGAGGGCATGGGATGTGATTTATTATTCCAATCAGAAGCCCTGGTGCAGATTTTGGGGCAGACATGATGCTGGTGGCTGCCTTTCTGGTTGACCTGCTGGCAAACATGGTCTTGGGGGGTTTGTCACGAGCAGCGTTCTAGTCTCTTGTGGGTGTTGAGAGGCAGGACTGGGTCATCCATCGGGGTCTGAGTTTTGCTTACATGGACAACAGATGCAGCACGGCTGTGTCTCGGTGCAGAGGCTTACTGATCCTGCACCACAGCTAACACCATGCTTCCCGAAGGCAGCAGCTGCCCTGGGGGCTAGTTCCCCAGTTCTGGGCATCAATCCCAGAGATGAAGATGAGAGCCAGCTACTCTGGCTCTGCCAACAATTTTGTAAGCATCCAGTTCCCTGTATGGAATTCCTTACTGCTTTAAATTGTTAAAATAACTTTTTCCCTGCAATTGAACTGATAAGAATAGGAATTGTTATTTTGGTTTATAAATGAGGTAACTGGGACTCAGTAAGATTAGAGGCAAATGATGAATAAGTGTCAGGGGATGGATTTAAATCCGGGCCTGTTATCTCTAAAGATAAAACATTTGTACTATACCTTTAAATTGTTTCCAAAGCAAATCTGAACTAATAAATATTAGAAAAGCACAATTTCCTCTTCTGACAATAATGCAAAACATATCACTTGAAAACTCTGCTTTCCTCCACCATGTAGGATGCTAAGTGAGGTCTACAAACATCCTTTAAATTGTAGGGGGAAAAAAACCCCTAAAAATGTGAAGGAACTTCACAAATTACTAAAAAGAAGAAGGAAATAAAAAACAGGGTGTGTGAACTGCCACTGCAGCTGCATTGCCTTGGGGAAGGTTACTGTTGGGTTTTAATGCTGATACCAGGTAAGGAGATGAAGTGTGTCTTTGGGCCTTAGAGAAGTGCATATTTGAAACTGAGATTCACACATCAAGTCAGAAACAGGTAAAGGCTTACACTCTCAAGTGACATCCTGTCTGTCCTAATCTGAGCTCTGAATGGGGAGAAATGCCTGTCTTAGAATTCATGACATTCTGTCTGCAACTGACATGGATTTGGGGCTCAAATTAATATTACTGGAGTAGTATTATCATTCCCAAGCCAAGCAATTCATATTCAAAATGGTTTGTGGTGACATTTTCTTGGCATTTCTGGCCGAAGTAAACGCAAGCCTTATTTGAAGAGACAAGTTCTCACAGGATTCCCACAGATAAAACTCTGATGATGATGAACTCACAATCAAAAATCATAAAGTAAGGAGAAAATAATTCTCTAAGAATGAAAGTCAGTAGAAACAATAAACTGTAGGGTTAGGTCCTCAAAAACTTCAGGGGATAAACCTATGCATAAACCATTATAAAAATATTTTTAAATGATTAAAGGCATGCAAGATAAAATTTTAAAAACATACAAAAGAACAAAATTCTGTGAAAAAGAAAAGCAGATTTTTAAAAGAAGTAAGGGAACTTCTAGATATGTGGTTTCAAAAATTAACAGAGTACAGAACAGCATATTAGACAGCTTAAGAAAGAATTGCTCAGTGAAAAAAAAAAATCTAAAGAGTATAGAACACAGAGAAAAAACAAGATAAACAGTGATGTGTTGTTTGTAATAGAAGCTTTAACATGCGTTTAATATGAGATCCAGAAGGTGAAAGTAGAAAGGGAGGAGAGATAATGTTTGAAGAGGTAATAGTTGCAGTTCTTTCAGAATTCATTAAAGATATTGTTCCTTAGAGTCCTTAGATTCAGGAAGTACTGGTCTGGAGGAGGACTCATTTATAAAATAATTTATACCAAAATATTGATTATCAAAGACAAAGAAGGGAACCTAAAGCAGACTGCTTTAATGCAGAAGACACAATTAGACTGAGGAGACCTCTCAACTCTAACTACAGAGCAGGGATTGGCAAACTCCAGCCCATGATCCAGATGCTTGTTAGTGCAAATAAAGTTTTATTGGCACAGTTACACCCATTCACTTACATACTTTTATGGCTGCTTTCATGTTACAATAGCACAGTTAGGTATTTGTGATAGAACCACACGGTCTGCAAAACCTGAAATATTACTATTTTGCTGTTTAAGAAAACATTTGCTGATCCCTGGTATAGAGAGTGGAATTTTGTGAAACAATTATTTAAAATACTGAGAGAAAATTGCTGACAACTTAGAATTCTATACCTTCTTAAAATTATTTTTTCAAAGGTGGAGATGAAGTAAAACTATTTTAGGGAAAAAAATTTAGAAACTTTACCTTCTTCTCTTTTTGAAATAACTATTAAACTAGTTACTTCAGTGGAAGGAAATGAAACCTGAATCAAAGGAGTGTAATACAACAAGGAAGGGAGCAAAAATTGTTAAATTTGTAGGTAAATCTGAAAAAAAAAATATTTGTCTTAAACAATATTGTAAGGATTAAAATGACCAATATTGAGGTTATAAATTAAAGATAGAATTTAAACAATGGGCGGCAGTAACGTGAGATTGCAAGGCTGAGTGGGGATCAGAATTAAGAATTCAAAGATATTTTTATTGCTTGGGAGGAGGGCAGAGACAATGGCTAACTTTATACCTTATTAAATCAACTGTGCATGTTTCAATATTAAGGGTAGCTTCTAACACAATAAAGATAGGATTGTGTATTGCAGAGGTTAGGCCAGGTGACAGCCAAATCCAAAATCTCTGGGCTACACGTACAACTTATTTATTAGCCACACACAAGTAGGTTGGGCAATTTTCCGAGGCAGCTGCCATACCTGTGGGGCCTCAGGAATCTTGGTGGCTTTGAGTGATTGTGTGTGTCTGCTATGTCTGCATACACCTTACAGAGTATACCCCAAAAGGAAAGGCAGCACACGGGAAGCTCACGGCCCTCTTCCACACCAAACCTGGGAAATAACGTCCATCAGACAACCTCACTTCAAGGACTCATGGTGCACTCCTGGGGTTCATAGAAAATATTTGGTGAAACTTTCCGTCTCTGTTGCAATTCACTTTTATGGTCACCAAATACTCCTTTGTTCACACATACACCCCAGGAAAGATAACTCAGAAGCCTTCTTGAGTTATTATGTTTAGTTAAGAGTTCAGGATTTCTTGGCTCTATTAATTCCACGACAGGAGGACAGCCGTCCTTTGTGCAGTGATTCAACTCAACTTCCTTGTCTGTTTGGATCTCGGGGCTCTCCAAACTCAATGCACATTGTCCAACTCACACACCAAGTAGAGAACTCATACTGGCCAGAACTAGTCGCCTGGCCTTACCTTACTACAAAAGGGCTGGGAAGTATAGGGAAACACAAGAGAATGAAAACTTCAAATCAATAAAGAAAAAAAAAAGAAATAAAAGAAAATGTGATCAATCACTGGGGAGGAGTGTGTGGTTGATTAAAAATGACTAGAGATTCTTTGCCACTGGGAGATAGAGTTTAATGCCCTTTCTTTTGATTCTGGGATGAAATTAGTAACTTGTTTGACCAATAGATTGCAGTGGAAGTGAAGCTATGTGATTTATGAGACCAAATTTTTAAAAGCTTGCAACTTCTGCCTTAGTCTTTTGGAACACTTGCTCCTGGAATCCTGAGCTGTCATCTAAGATACCCAACTACCCTAAGACCACTTTGCTGTAAGGAAGTCCAAGCTAGCTATATGGAGAAGCCATGTGGAGAATGAACATAGGATGTTCTACCCATCCCAGCTCAGACTCTAGGCATCTACCTGAAGCCATCCTGAATGCTCCAAACTGGCCCAGCTGCCAGCAAAACATCACCAGGTGAACCCAGTCTATATCACATGGAGCAGAAGACTCACCCAGCTGGTCCTTGACCAATTTCCTGAGAATTATGGGATACAATAAAATTGTTGCGATGCAAACCACTGAACTTTGACATAGTTGGCTATCTAGAGATTGATAGCCAGAACAACAGGAAAGGATAATATGGACACAAAGGCAGAAACTGGGAAACCTTCACACTGTTCCCCCTGCATCTGCAAATGGTGGGAAATTTTTCCAGCTGAAGGTTTAAACCCAGTCCTACTCTGTGTTGAGATAAATAAAATGACTTTAGCACATTTATAAAAATATATATATACATATATACATTTTTTTTTAAAGGGAGCCCTCAAAGAAGGAAAGTGAGATTCCAGAGAGACAATTATTGGCTTTAAAATCCTAGCTGGTCAGCACAGGCTGGACAGCAGTGCTGGGTCCCATGGGGTGTGGATGCCAGTTTGAGATGAGAATTTAAATCACGTGGTAGGCAATTTGCCTGTGAACACCCAGACAGCATGATGTCCCTGATCACCAGCACCATCTAGCAAATGGCAGGACATTGATAAGCACACAGTAAAAGCCACCAGAGCCCACGAGGACAATTTCTCACCTTGCCACAAAGGCATTGCATTTTCCTCAAGGGATCACTGCCCACCCCAAGCCTTAGTAATATTAGACTCTTCTATAGGGCCTTCAGATCACCCCTAATAGACAGTAAGGGATCCAATCTCAGGGGTATTAAATCACAATGATAGTCATGAAAACTCACATCAAGGTCCCCAGGAGATCCACCTGAAGGTGATTTTTAAAAAAATATCCCTCATAATGACAGAATGAGAGAGAAGAATTAAATGTGAGAGAGGAGAAGAGATCCTTAAGGGTCATCTCCAAATATCATACCCATACTGAACAGCCCTCATGGGTAAACACCTGTATTTTTAAAAAGATTACGTTGGTTTCTTTCTATAGGAAATAATCAATCTTTGTTTTTAGCAAATGCTGTTCAAAACCAAGACTCTCTTCTTTCAAAATATAGAGAGAAGCTTTTGCTTTTTCTTTAACAAGTTCAAGGTTGTAAACCCCTCCTGAGTTCCTGGATTTATGTAAATAATGTTAATGTAATAGCCTGTGTTGTTTTATTGGCTTTGTTCTAAAGAAAGTATGGCCTTTTTCTTTTAATTTTAAAATTAACATCCAAATACAGCAGCCAGAGGTACACCAAATGCATCATTAGAGCTTATTTTACATACCATGGCATGGACTTTTGACTAAGTTCATAACAAACAAGGAAACTGTGATACAAATTTAGTACTAATCATGTCTTTAAGAAGATTTGAGAAGCGAAACAACTTATAGAGCTTTCAAATAATTTATTTATTATAAGCTCAGGATTCGATGTTTCATCTTGCTTTTGTTTCCTTCATTTTGAAGATCAAAATATTTTCCCCTGATGACAAGCAGAAGCAGCCATCAGTATCTTATTAGCCCTCAAATCCAAAAACTTAAAGTTCAAGGGTCTTTGGTTGAGAGTGGGAGAAGTAGGTATCTAAAAGATGCAAAAATCTGGATGTTTTCAGATATCTAAAGTTTTGTTTAAACAAATTTTTATGGTTATTTATCTAAAGTTCTCTAAGTGTGGTGCTCAGAGCAGTACCAGCACTTCGGCTGGGGACTTGTTAGAAACTAAATTCTTGAGTCTCACATTAGACCTGCTGCATCCGAAACTCTGGGGGTGGAGCCAGCTGTTTGTTTTAACAAGGCCTTTCGGGTGATTCTGATGCATGCTAAAGTTAGACACCCTGTGGCCTGAAGACTGCTATGCACTCAGGGTAGTGCGTCCACGGAAAGAGGTAATTATGTTGACAGGAGTTTCATGCACTGTGAGGCAAATAAGTGTGTGTTTTTGCAACTTCAGAAAGATTGGAGATACATTATTCCAGGACTAGGGGAAGAATGGTCAGGAACCAAATCTGCATCTATGGGATGGTGGAAAACCTAACACAATGCTAAAAGGTAGAAATGATATTTGCACACAAATAGACAAAGCTGCAGAAAGAAACTGCCATGTAAATATTATAGACCCAACAAAAAGGATAATTGGTATGGACTTTCCTTTTTCTTTGATAGTTGATTTTTATTTTTAAATTATTATTTTTTATTTCAGAATACTACGGGGGTACAAACGCCTTGGTTACATATATTGCCTTTGCACCATCCAAGTCAGAGCTATGAGTGTGCCCAGCCCCTAGACATCACACACCGTACCCACCAGGTGAGAATTTACTTTTCTTTTGTACTGCAATTTACAGCATACAAAGTACTCACACAAAATTCATCTCAATTCTCACATCCCCCTCATAATGTTATTAGGAAATTTCTTAGTGTCCTCTTGATGCAGAGAGAGAAGTTGAGAGCTTTCAAAGTTATATGATTTGTTCAGTATTATCCAGCTAGCAGGAAAAACGTTGTCAGGTCTCTGACTCTGAATCCAGTATTCTTTTATGCCAGAGATGTAAAATCCACTTATAATCTTTAAAGATAACTAGCTGGGAACAGAGTGAGTGAGAACAGGGACGCAGATTAAAATATAGGCAAATCTGTAATGCTTGAGCTAACGTTATCTCAACACATGAAATATATTTGAACAATAAAACTGCTGCTAGTTATGAGTTAAACAGGTTAGTTTTATTTTTCTTTGTGGAGGGTTTATGTCAAAACAGAATGTCCTTTATAAAGGATGACCGAACCAATGATTCTGCCAGTGACATTTTTTTGTTTTTCCTGGGAAAGAACAACTACTCTCAGTCATCTGCAAGAGACGGTTTTCTCAGAGAGACACTGAACTTGGGCCATGAATCTCAATCCCGGCTGCATTTTAAAATCAGCCTGGGGGAGGGGGAAGCTTTTTAAAAGATGCTGATGCCTGGTTCATCCTTCTCCCCCAACAAATTAAGTCAGAATCAGGGTCAATTCTGAAAGCTCCCCAATGTTTCTAAAGTGTAGTCATGAGTAAGCACCGGTTTCTTGGTGGAAAACAAAGAAGGATGCTTAGGAGAGGCCACAAGACTGGGCTCCCTAATAACTGAGTAGAAGAATGGTCCACAGAGTACTGGACATTGCCTAGTATAAGGAAATGCATACAAGTCCACTGAATTGGGATTTCTGTCTTTGTTCAGTGACGTATGTATTCATTACTATATTATCTTACATTTCCAAATAATATGTTAATGTATTTTCTTGGGAGTTCATAATTTTCACTTTAGAACCCACTGCTCCCATCACTGTACCCGGCATCATGCACAGTCAGGCAACCCCAAGTCTCCTGGAGGCAATAAACAGATGACAGCTTGGAGGAGGAAAACAAAATAGAGTTTTGGTCATTCCTCAAGACTGCAAACAAAGATGAGGACTACCTACGAGATGGATGGAAGGTTCAACAGTTCTTCAAAGCCCTTACAAATCAAGGCTTGGTTTACATCAGGATCGCTACTGATCCGAGGAACCCTCCTCTTTATGGTGGGCTCTGTTGCATACAAAGAAAGAGCAGAGTTTAGTAGGAGAAAAACATGGGTTTCAAAGTCATTTAGACTTGGAGGGGAATAATCCCAGAGCCTCCTGTCTGTAAGAAGAAGCCATGAGAAGACCTCATGGAGTCGGTGTGAAGATTAACCTAAGATGCAGAAACTGCCTTGTTTAGGGCTGGTTCTCATATCATAGGAAGGTTTAGAATGTTCTGTGAAATGCCAGTGACAGAGGGACTTTAAAAATCACGTTATGTAGAAGGTTTGGGAAACACTGTACACCACTTTTCAGAGAGGAATGTTCCAGAGCAGAACATGGAATGTGTTTCCCAATTGCACGGAGACCACATCCATCAACACATCAGACAGCTGTGTGCATTTCTTCGCTGCTTGTCACTAAGGCCTTCTGAAACCTGGTCCACTGATCTTCAAAATGAGGAGCTGGACAAACACATTTGAATCATACTTCAGACCAAACAATTATTTGGTTCTACACATACAAAAGTGAGTTTTTGAGGTAACTGAATTGTTTTCATTGAATAGTCAATTCAGTGAAAGAGTTTTAGTAATCCCTTTGAAAGATGATTATAGAAAACATGGCTTCTAAGATCAAGATCATGTTCTTTGTATAATTCCAGATAGCAAGTTCTTTCCATGGCTCTAAAATTAGAACTAGACTTTTTTGCAAACCACAAAACCCAACAAATGTTGAGTGGACTTTTTATACTGGAGTCTTTCCAAGGAGAGTGAACTTAGTGTTATTTTTAATTGCCTTGCTGCATCATTTAGTTCACACTGCCCAAGTGAATCTAATTGCAGGGCTTATGGCTTTTTATTCAAATCCAAAATCTCTATATGAATAACATCAAATCATCATTTCAGGTTGTCTTGTGGTGGGGGAGACTTTGCCTTGCGACTTTCCACACTGAATGCTCTGTGGAAGAGAAGACCGTGTGCCTTCAGGTAAGGGGGTTTGGGATCTTCACGTTTTTAGTTCAATGTCATTTAGGAAACTTAACCCTGAGCTTCTCCCCTCCCCTTTTTCCTCCCCCCACTCCTCCCTCCTCTCTTCCTTCCTTCCTTGTATTTTGTGGAAATATTTGTGTGGTTTCCTCCTAGACTTTTAGAACACTAGAGCTGGGAGAGATTTTCAGATCATAACACACCTCTCGTTTTATAGACAAGGAAATTATTTAAGAGAAGTAAGACATTTCATCAAAATTATATTATGCCACCAGTCTTGTTCTTTTCTCTTTTATGCCTCCCCGTAACCTATGTTCTGTCCTATTAAAAATGAGGCCAAAAATGTGACTTGGTGGTTTGAAACAATCTTCAGAGCTTTTACCAAGAATATAGCATTTCCTGTTCTCCAAGTGTGAAGTTTTAGTAGCTTTGGCCTTCACCGATCATCTTCTTTTCATATGTACACTATATCCTGGGTTCATCATAAACTTTCCATGTCTCTTTCTTCCATTAATACATATTTGGTATATTTCCTGCCTCAAATTAACATTTTAGAAAAATTTCTCTGGGAGAGAGAGATTGATTCATCCGCCTGTAAGACTTCAATAGTCATGAGGTTCATATAACCTAAATGAAAATAAAGAATTCTAACCCCTCATCTCCCACCAAAAAAAAAAAGAAAATTCCTCCAAGATTTAAGTCAGTGAGATATAGCCAAGATGAAACCAATGCATATAGCTTTGTATTCAGCGTGTTAACATTTGTGTGAACTTATTTCGTGTTTAGCACAGTGTCAGTGTGGGGATCACAGGTGTGCCCTCTAAAAGCTAACTGTCCAGGGAGTGGAACAAGGTTATAGACAAATGCAACCGATGTCCTGTGGTGTATGTTATTAGGGGATAAAAACGAAGTTAGTGACTATGTTTGGAGGACAGAGCGACTTGCTCTGGGGGTGTAGAGCTATTTTCATTGTGGGAGAGATAATTTAAGTTAGCTTTGTAAAAAAAAAAAAAAAAAACCAGAAAAGAAAGAGGGAAGAGCATTTCAGAAAATAAGAAGATCGTGGTCCTAAAAGGGCATGGAATACCAAGAAATCTAAATTAATCACATAGCCCTTTTCTTGCCCAGGTTTTGTAAAAGTCTTGTCAGTCTCATCCCTGCTTTTTGTCCTGCTTCCTGAGATCCTTCCACCTCTCACAATGGGCTGCTTTTAAGAGTTTGCCTAGCATAGGGTCACCTGTAAGACCTAATAAAGGTGGAATAAATAAAACATGGGATAGATGCCCAGCTCTCTCACTGGATGCTATGTACTTTGATCAGAAGCTTCTAAGATTTTTTTTTTTCCCATTGTCTGGTCACAGACATACTAAATAGCACAGGTGTGTGAAGAGCTATAGTCTACCGATAATAAATTAGAATTAATGAGATTTTAAACAAGGCTGCTAAATACAAAGTCAATATAAAAAAGTCAATAGTAACCCAATTTATCAGAAAAATACTATTAGAAAGAAAAATTTGAAATGTTACTGTTTAACATAGCATTAAAAATATCAAGGACCTCCTGATAAATCTAAGAAAAGATACGCAAGATTTCCACAGAGGAAAAAAATCCTTTTGCCACAGTAGAGAAGAGCTCACTCCATGTTGATGTACCCCATGTTCATCAATTGCAAGGCCCAATATTGTAAAAGTGTCAAGACACATCTCAGTCAAAATCTCAGCAGGTGGTCTTGCAAAAATCTTGATAAATCGTTTTTAAAATTCATGTCAAAAATACTAAGGTCCTACAACAGCCAAAGACAAACAGGGAGAGAGGACTAGGTCTAGCTGTTCTCAGCAGGGATTAGAAAGCAGTACTACACATGATGGCTTAGCTTACGGCTAGGGATAGAGAAACCGACCAGTGGCACAGGGTTGAGAACCCAGAAAACAACCCACACATGTACTGACACTTGATACATGACAGAAGTGGCCCCAGAAAATCAGTGGTATTATTGGGAGCTGGTATCCACACGGAAAAAATATAAACTGGCTCTTATCATGCTATATGAGTAAATCAGTTAGAGAAGAAATGTACACCTGAATGTGAAAAACGCAGCTATAAAGCTTTTAGAAGACAATATAGGAGAACCTCCTTTTTTCCCCCTTCTTTATGTGGAAACCCATTTTACTAGAATATGAAAAATGGTAAGCATAAAATACATTTGACTACATTAAAATTAAGAATTTCTGTTAATCAGAAAACCCTGAAACACCATTAAAGGAGTGAAAAGGAAAAAAAAGTGAAAAGGCCAGGCACGGAGGGGGAAGTTGTTTGCAACAGAGGACGGATACTCAGCAACCTCTGAAAAACTCCTGCACAACAATGAGGAAAAGATGAGTTGGGAACAAATGGGACAAACACTTGGTAAGACATTCCACAAATAAGGAAATTCAAAGGACCAATAAACATCAGAAAAAGAGGCTTTGATCTATGTAGTAAGAAAAGAAATGCAAATTAAAACGGCAATAAGGGGCCAGTACATATATGAGCCCATGGGCAAAAACTTCAAAGTCTGAAAATACCGAGTGTGGGCGAGTGGGGCCATTGCAACCTCTTACGATGCTCCTGCAATGCCAGCGAGCACTGCTGCTCCGGGGGGCAGCTGGGCATCATCCGCCGAAGCTGTGTGCGCATCCCCCCTGGCCCAGAAGCTCTGTTTCGTGTGTATCTCAGGGAAACATCTGCATATGTGCAGCAGCACATGTGTGTGCAAGAATATTGGTAACTGTGTGTTTGCAATATCCCCAGCCCAGAAACAAGGCAGGGGTCCCAAGTGTCTACTGTGAGTGAACACAGATAAATGAATTGTGGTGTATTCATGTAATAGAATATTACACATCCATGGAAATTAATAAAATGCAAGTAAATACAAAAGCAGGGATAAATTTTAGTATTCAGGGAGGGAAGCAAGGCACAAAATAGCACTTCTATCATTGCAATTTACATATTGTTCCCCAAACAGGCAGAACTGGGTGGTGTATGCAGGGATGCACACATAGTTGGCTAAATTATAAATAAAAGCATGGAGAAGTATTTGTCACAAGATCAGGATAATGGTGAGCTGTGGAGGGAGGGAGGGGGTCAGAATTACAGAGCAGCCCA
>RJWJ010037116.1:0-15715 GCA_004363605.1 Indri indri | reverse complement strand
ATTCACAATTGCAAAGGTGTGGAAACAGCCCAAGTATCCATCAATACATGAGTGGATTAGTAAAATGCGGTATATGTATACCATGGAGTACTATTCAGCTTTAAGAAACAATGGTGATATAGCACCTCTTGCATACTCCTGGATAGGGTTGGAACGCATTCTACTAAGCGAAGTATCCCAAGAATGGAAAAACAAGCACCACATGTATTCACCATCAAATTGGTAGTGACTGAACAACACATAATTGTACATATAAGAATAACATCTATTGGATGTCGGGTAGGGAGGGAGGGGGAAGGGGAGGGTCGAGGGCGAGGGGGGACGGATATATGCATACACAAAGAGTGTAATGCGCACCCTCTGAGAGATGGACACGCTTGGGACTGGGACTTGGGGGGAAGGGGGGGCAAGGGCAACATACGTAACCTAAACATCTGTACCCCTATAAACAACAAACAATAAAAAAGAAAGAAAGAAAGACACCTGCACTCAAATGTTCACAGCAGCACAATTCGCAATTGCAAAGATGTGAAAACAACCCAAGTGTCCATCAATACATGAGTGGATTAATAAATTGTAGTATATGTATACCATGGAGTACTATTCAGCTTTAAGAAACAATGGTGATATAGTTCCTCTTGTAGACTCCTGGAAAACACTGGAACACATTCTACTAAACAAGATGTCCCAGGAATGGAAAAACAAGCATCACCTGTACTCGCCATTGAATTGGTATTAGCTGATCAACATTTAAGTGCACATATAAATATAACATTTATTAGACGTTGGGCAGCCAGACGGGAGAGAAGGGAAGAGGGGACGGGCATATGCATAAACAATGAGTGTGATGCGCACCTCCGGGGAAATGGACACACTTGAGGCTCGGACTTGTGGGGGAGGGAAGGCAAAGGCATCATATGTAAC
Source organism: Indri indri (assembly GCA_004363605.1). Taxonomy (NCBI): domain Eukaryota; kingdom Metazoa; phylum Chordata; class Mammalia; order Primates; family Indriidae; genus Indri; species Indri indri. The sequence continues at coordinate 14,791 of RJWJ010037116.1, read as the reverse complement.
CGAATCGTCTGTACCCACATAATATGCTGAAAAATAAATAAATAAATAAATAAATAAATAAATAAATAAATAAATAAATAAAATAAGGACATATCTAGAAGTCCCGAGGACCCTCCCACCACCTGAGGCACTAGAGTGCCTCTCCAGGGGAACAACAGCTGGTTATAGGACCCCAAAACACCCTGCAGCCTGCTCCTGTCAGCAAGTGCCACCTACTGATGGGGGGGGTCATTGTGCATACGCTTTTACTGCATCTACTGACGCATCATAAAGGGTGTGGTTGAATATAACCCACAAACACCACCTACTGGCTTAGAGACTGAACAGTTTGTGCCATTATCTAAACAAAAATCTAAAGGTAGGAAGCAACAGCTGATCCAAATGGTAAGGAATCAGCAAAAGAACTCGGGAAGTATGAAGAATCAAATGGAAAGGACACCTGCAAAGTGTATCACCAGCTCTCTAGCAATGGATGTCAACCAAATTCAAAACACTAAATTGATAGAAGAATTTCAAACATGGACTGTAGGAAAACTCAATGACATGCAAGAAAAAATGGATGACCAACACAAAGAAACCATAAAAAAATAAATAAATAAAATCCAGGACTTGGGAGAAAAATTCACTGAAGAAATTGAAATATTAAAGAAAAATGAAACCAAACTCCTGGAAATGAAGAATTTATTCAAGGAATTACAAAACACAGTGGAAAGCCTCAAGAACATGGTAGATCAAACAGAAGAAAGAATGTCAGGGATCAAAGATAATATCTTTCAATTAAATAAGTCAGTCACAGAGACAGAGCAAAGAAACAAGAGAAAAGAGCAAAGTCTACAAGAAATCTGGGATTTGGGGAAGAGGCCTAACATGAGAATCATAGGCATCCCTGAGAGTGAAGAAGAAAATGCACAAGGGTTAGATAAGCTATTTGAGGATATAATGGAAGAAAATTTCCCAGGCCTTGCTAATAATCTAGATATCCAGGTACAAGAAGCTCAAAGGACTCCTGGGAGATTCATTGCAAACAGGAATACACCACTACACAAAGTCATCAGACTGATGAAAATAACCACCAAATAGTCCCTCCGACAAGCTGTAAGGTGAAAGAAGCAGGAAACCTACAAAGGGAAACCCCTCAGAATAACGGCAGATGTCTCAACTGAGACCTTACAAGCAAGAAGAGACTGGGGCCCAATTATCACGCTTCTCAAACAGAATAATGCCCAGCCTAGAATCCTGAACCCTGAAAAACTAAGTTTTCTGTATGAAGGAGAAATAAAGACATTCTCAGATAAGCAAAGAATGAGGGAATTCATCAAGACAAGACCTGCCCTTTGGAAGTACTCAAAACAGGATTACACACGGATCAGCACTATACACACTCGCCAAAGACAAATCATCAAAAGCTAAATGTCAAAGGCCAGATACCACAAGGCTCAAGAGAGAAAACAAAGCAAGACTTCAACTCAACGGGATGAACAGAAATCTGCCAAACTTATCAATTCTCTCAATAAATGTGAATGGCTTGAACTGCCCACCAAAGAGACATAGGCTGGACGAGTGGGTAAATATACGCAAGCCAAGTATCTGCTGTTTTCAGGAAACTCACCCAACCCACCAGGATCTAATCAGACTCAAGGCGAACGGATGGAAAACAACATTTCAAGCAAACAGAAGCCAAAAGAAAGCTGGTGTTGCAGTTCTTAATTCAGATAACTTAGTCTTCAAATCAACAAAAGTAATGAAAGACAAAGAGGGTCACTAATGGTGAAGGGTACAATTCAACAAGAAGACATAACAATTCTAAATATTTATATACCTAATTCAGGTGCACCAAGATTCATAAAGCAAATCCTACTTGATCTAAACAAAATGATAAACAGCAGCACCATAGTAGCTGGAGACTTCAATACCCCTCTGACAGAACAGGACAGATCCTCCAAACAGAAAATTAACAAAGAAACAAGGGACTTAAACAGAACTCTAGAACAAATGGGCCTAACTGAGATTTACAGAACATTCTACCCCAAAACCACTGAATACACGGTATTCTCATCAGCTCATGGGACATTCTCTAAGATTGCCCATATCCCAGGCCACAAAGCATGTCTCAAAAAATTTTAAAAAAAAGAAATTATACCATGCATCTTCTCAGACCACAGTGGAATAAAATTAGAAACCAACTCCAACAGAAACTCTCATCTCTACACAAAGTCATGGAAACTAAACAACCTTCTGCTGAACGATTATTTCATAAATGAGGAAATCAAGAGGGAAATCAAAAGATTCTTTGAGCTAAATGAAAAAGGAGACAAAAGTTATCAAAATCTGTGGGACACAGTTGAAGCAGTCCTGAGAGGAAAATCTACATCCATAAATGCCTATATCCAAAACACAGAAAGATCACAAATAAACAATCTAATGAATCATCTCACAGAACTGGAAAAGGATGAGCAAACTGACCCCACACCCAGCAGAAGAAAAGAAATAACAAAGATGAGACCAGAAGTAAATGAACTTGATATCAAAAGCTATATGAAAGATTAATAAAACAAAAAGTTGGTTCTTTGAAAATATAAACAAAATTGACTTGTTTCTGGCTAGACTAACAAGAATCAGAAAAGAAAGAACTCTAATAATCTCCATCAGGAAAGAAAAAGGAGAAATTACAGCTGATGCCAGGGAAATACAAAACATCATCTGTGGATACTATAAAAACCTCTATGCACATAAACTGGAAAATGTGGAAGAAATAGAAAAATTCTTAGAAACACACAGCCTCCTTTGGCTCAATCAGGAAGATACAGAATTTCCTGAACAGAACAATATCAAGCACCGAATTTGAAACAGCAATACAAAACCTTCCTAAAAAGAAAAGTCCTGGAACACATGGTTTCACATCCGAATTTTACCAGACTTACAAAGAAGAACTGATGCCTATCCTGCAGAAATTATTCCACAACTCTGAGAAGGAAGGAATGCTCCCCAACACATTTTATGAAGCCAATATCACCTTGATACCAAAACCAGGATAGGACTCAACAAAAAAGGAAAACTACAGACCAATATACCTTATGAATATAGATGCAAAAATTCTCAACAAAATCCTAGCAAACCAAATTCAGATGCTTATCAAAAAAATAATCCATCACAACAAATTGGGCTTCATCCCAGAGATGCAGCGATGGTTTAAAATATGCAAATCTATAAATGTAAATCACCACATAAATAGAAGTCAAGCAAAGATCATATGATCCTCACAATAAATGCAGAAAAAGCATTTGACAAAATTCAACACCCTTTTATGATAGGAATGCTTAACAAAACAAGCATAGACGGGACTTACCTAAAAATTACACAAGCTGTATATGACAAACCCACAGCCAACATCATACTGAATGGGGAAAAATTGAAAGCTTACCCACTTAGAACTGGAACCAGACAAAGTTGCCCTTTATCATCGCTTCTATTCAACATAGTACTGGAAGTCCTAGCCAGAGCGATCAAACAAGAGAAGCAAATCAAGGGCATCCAAATGTGGGTAGAAGAGGTCAAATTATCACTCTTTGCTGACTATATAATGTTATACTAGAAAACCCCACAGACCAGGCCATGAGACTACTGGAATTGATAAACAAATTCAGCAAAGTCTCAGTTTACAAAATAAATCAGAAATCAGTAGCATTCCTACATGCCAACAGTCAATATGAGAACTAAATCAAAAACTCAATGCCCTTCACAATAGTAACAAAGAAAATAAAGTATCTAGGAATATATTTACCTAAGGAGGTAAAAGACCTCTACAGGGAGAACCATGAAACACTGAGGAAGGAAATAGGAGAGGACGTAAACAGGTGGAAAACCATACCGTGCTCAAAGGTTGGCAGAATCGACATTGTTAGAATGTCTATACTATCCAAAGTGATCTACAGATTAAATGCAATCCCTATTAAATTATCAACATCATTTTTCACAGATCTAGAAAAAATAATTCAACACATCATATAGAACAAGAATAAACCTGGTACAGCAAAATCAATCTTAAGCAAAAAGAACAAATTGGGAGGCATCAATTTACCAGACTTCAAGCTATGCAACAAGGCTACATTAACTAAAATAACATGGTACTGGCACAAGAAGAGAAACTTAGACCAATGAAACAGAACATAGATATAAAACCATCCTCATGTATCCATCTAACCTTTGACAAACAGACAAAAACATACACTAGGGAGAAGAATCCTTATTGAATAAATGGTGCTGGGAAAACTGGATAGCCATGTGTAGATGACTGAAACAGGATCCGCACCTTTCACCTCTCACAAAAATCAACTCACAGTGGATAATAGACTTAAACCTAAGGAATGAAACTATAAGAATTCTAGAGGAAAACATTGGAAATATTCTTCTAGACATTGGACTAGGCACAGAATTTATGAAGAAGATGCCAAAGGCAATCACAGCAACAACAAAAATAAATAAATGGGATCTGAACAAATTAAAAAGCTTCTGCACAGCCAGGGCAATTATCACAAAAGGAAACAGACAACCTACAGATTGGGAGAAAATTTTTGCACATCTGATAAAGGGCTGATAACTAGAATCGATATAGAACTCAGGAAAATCAGCAAGAAAAAATCAAACAACCCTATCGAAAAGCGGGCAAAGGAAATCAACAGAAACTTTTCAAAAGAAGATAGACTAATGGCTAACAAACATATGAGAAAATGCTCAACATCTGTAATCATCAGAGAAATGCATATCAAAACCACAATGAGATATTGCTTATCTCCAGTGAGAGTGGCCTTTACCAAAAAGTCCCAAAACAATAAATGTTGGTGTGGTTGCAGAGAGATAGGAACACTCATACAGTGCTAGTGGGACTGCAAATTAGTACAACCTCTGTGGAAAGCAAAATGTAGAAACCTCAAAAAGATACAAGGAGATATACCATTTGATCCAGCAATCCCATTACTGGGAATCTACCCAAAAGAACAAAAGACGTTCTATAAAAAAGACACCTGCACTCGAATGTTTATAGCAGCACAATTCACAATTGAAAAGATGTTGAAACAACCCAGGTGCCCATCAATACATGAGGGGATTAATAAAATGTGGCATATATTTACCGTGGAATACTACTCAGCCACAAAAAACAATGGTGATCTAGCACCTCATGTATTATCCTGGATAGAGCTGGAACCCATTCTACTAAGTGAAGTATCCCAAGAATGGAGAAGTAAGCACCACATGTACTCACCATCAAATTGGTTTTAATTGATTGACACTTAAGTGCACATATAGTAATAACATTCATCAGGTGTCAGGCAGGAGGGAGGGGAGAGGAAGGCATGCATATATACACACCTAATTGTTGCGCTGCGCACCATCTGGGTGATGGACACACTTGAAGCTCTGACTCGGGTGGGGCAAGGGCAATATATGTAACCTAAACATTGAACCCCCATAATATGCTGAAGTAAAAAAAAAAAAGAATTGAAAGCGATATTACTCAAATTTGTCCAAAAAGAAAAAAAGAAAAAGAAGGAATCTGTCTCGATACGGTCTATGTGGCCAGCATTACCCTAATACCAAAGCCAGATAAAGATACCACAACAAAAGTCCAATTGCCCTTATGAATACACATACAAAAATTCTACAAAATACTAGTAAATTGGGTATAACAGCACATTAGAAGTATTTCAGGCACACAATCTAATTTAAAAATGGGCACAGGACTTGAGTAGTCCTTTTGCCTAACAGGGTATACAAATGGCCTATTAGAACATGAAAAAAATGCCTAACATCACTAATCATTAGGGAAATGTAAATAAAATCCACAATGAGATACCACCTCACCCATTAGAAGGGCTACCATCAAAAAATAAGACAGACAGTGATGTCAGCAAAATGGCTAATTAGATACCCCAAGCACTCATCATCTTCTCAAAGACAGCCAAAACAATAAATATACAACTACATTATAATGAAAATAACTGAAGGAGAGGGCAAGAGTACATCAAAGGAATAACAGAAACACTGAAACTCAGAATAGACATATAGAGGATGAAAAGAAACATTAGGCCTCCACAACCTCGTTCTCCAACTGGGATCAACTGGAAACCAGGAGAAATTTGTCCCTATGACAAAAGATAAAGCAAGAGTATCCCAGCAAACCTCCAACAACAATTTGAACACTTACAGCCCTCAACACTGGGGACCCCTGCAGTCTTCACAGGCATGAAACCCAGCTGAGGGAGTTGCCTGGAGTCCACGTAGCTGTGCTAGCCACAGAGAAGGAGCTGAAACTGTCCTACTCTCTGTGCCCTGCATGGCTATTGTGTTACACTATCTTGGAACTGGAACAAACGCTGGAGGGGATCTTCCTCCAGGGATGAGCAGCCATGGCTCCCCTTCATCCTTAAGGCTAAGCCATTGTCAAACCACCCTTATGTGGTGGCCTGACATCCCCAAGCCAAGCTTCAAGCAGCTGTTACACCCTTCCCTGAGGGCCAAGCAGAGGTGGAGTATCTCCACCTATTTCTCCCATGAGCCCAGTCAGAAGCAGAAACTTTGGAAACATTTTGGAGTCTTTGTGGATCTGCTCCAAAAACTCCTAGCAGTTGATGCTGTGCCCTGCCCTACAGGATTCGAACTGAAGGTATACACGGTCAGTCAAGGGAAGAGTGCTATGGTGGAGCCACTCCATATAACCCTCCAAGCTGCTGAAGCATCCCATCACCGTGTGCCAGAGCAGAAGCAATGCCAGGCATCCAGGGAAATGGTGCCTTGGCTACCCAGAGCAGCCACACTCCTCTGTGCTTGAGCTAAAGCAGTACCCTCCCTCTTGGGAAAACAATACATTCCTGCTCAGAAAAGACACACTGCCCTGGTGCCTAAATTGAAAAAGCAACCTGCATCCCAGGAAATGGTGCCTTGACTACCTAGAGTAGTCGTACATCCGATACTTAAGCCAAAGTGGTACACTGCAGGGTTGAATTCTCTTATTGTGTTTAATTTTTTACAATTTGGCTATAATGTGCCATGGAGATGTTTTGGGGTTGTATCTATTTGGGGATCTCTGAGCTTCCTGTAACTGGATGTCTGAATCAATTGGTAGACTGGGAAAGTTTTCAGCTATTATTTTGTTAAATTGTTTTGGGCTCTCTTACCTTCTAGAACACCCAATATTCAAATATGTAGTTGCTTTACTATGTCCTATATGTGACATAGTCTTTGTTCATTCTTTTTTAGTCAGCTGTCTTTGTTTTTGTCTGTCGAGGTTATTTCAAAAACGTGAGTTAAAGTCTGAACTTTTTCTTCAGAAGATAAATATATTGGAGGAGTGAGGCAAATTGGCTGACTAAAGACATCAATCCTCAGATTATCTCAGAATAAAGAAAAAGTTTCAGTGAAAAAGTATAGCCCAGGTGGAATGAGGAAAGAGGCCCAAAACGTACTGAACATTCCACAGGAAGAAGTTGCAGATCAGAACAAAAAGGAACAAGATTTTGGCCTCGAGGAATCTGTAGTCCCACAGAAAGGGAAAGTGTGGGTTTATACCTTTCCTCCGCTCATATTTGTAGCAGACTGCTGGCTCCCCACCTGTCAGCAAGGCGCTCCACCCTCATGAGCCCAAGAAATGCTGCCATTGGCAAACTGAGAACTTCTTAAGTACTGAGTACCCGGCTGCCAGCCCGCATGGCGCTGTTTCCCCCACCATAGTCCTGAGCTCAGATGGCAGGCACCATACTGCTGGTGCATCCATTGTGTGCCTATATCCCATCCAGGGGGTCTCTTTGTCACTGGATACCACACAAATATTCCCCAGAACTCAGTTGGACTGTGATAACCCCAAAGGTCATGGGAAGTACAGGAGAGCTGCAGAATTCCCAGAATTGTGACTCCTAGGTGGGCTGCCCCTAGAGAATGGGAAAGTGCCTTGAGCCACATAGCTTTTGGGGAAAAAGAAAAGTGGAGCACATGCTCTCCTCCACCTGAGAGACTATGGCATGTGATGCAAATTTCTCATCACCTATCCTAGTGGAAATGTGGGTTCAGAGTGGAGTCCATATGTTCTTAACATCTTACCTGCTCCATTTTGATCAGGAAACAATCAATAAAGTCCTGAGGGTTGTTAACATACAATGATTCTTGGTGTTCTTTTACTTTCTCCAAAATATAACTTTTCATAAAAGCTGCATTGTTAGATAATGTGTTAAAAGTCGCCAGGAAATAATCGATGAGAGCAGGGAAATTATTGTAGATCTAAAAGACAAACAATAATTTATTGAATAAAAAATACCAATTGAAGACATATGCCATAATCCAATCCCTGGTTGGAAATTATACTTATTAAAATGAACATACGGTGTCCATCTTGAGGAAGACATTTTTATTGTGCATACATAGTAATTCTCGATGCTTATAGAAAGATTTGAGGGAGAAAATTCTGACCAGAGAGTCAAATATAATAATCATTTCCTAGTCTTATACATAATTTTTATAATGTTAATGGCATCTTTATGTTCTCTCATTTTTATACCAATTATTCCCCACAACCTTGAATTATAACATGGAATGAATTAATATAATTCACATTTTGTAGAAGACAACACATTTTTTAGGTCAGTTTGGTCAACTTTGTTGAGAGCACAAAACTAGTCCCTGCTTTATTTATTTCTATCAAATAGCCTCAGAAAGGGAATCATTATTTTTAGAAGTAGGAGGGGCTCAAATATACCTTGAAACTAACTGTGCACCAGAGAAGTTACGTGACTTCTCTGAGATCACACAATTATTATTCAGGCAGAGTGTGGGATATGCCAATTCAGCACAGGGTAAAATTGTGATGGTTATTTCTGGTTCATACACCATAAAACTAACCATTTTGTCATTTCTAACCCAGATACCTTGTTGGCTAGGATGCCACCTAAGGCATCAAACACCCATATGCTATGCAGTATTGTTTCCTGCAGTTTATTGGCAGAATATTTGTATGGTCCTACATATTCTCTTTCCTTGAGAAGATATTATCTCCCTAATTAGGCTATTTCTGACAGGTAATATGACAAACAAGTCTCAAAATGTTGATTGGTAGGCAAGCCTTGTGGGTAACAGAAGCATTCAGAAAGGGCTTGAATGTCCACTGAGTGAAGTAGGCATACTTTGAACAGTTAACAAAGTACTTTATAGAAACAGGACCTTGGGTTTAATGGAAAAATCACTATATAGGAAGCTAATGGGCTTGAAAGCCTGCCCTGTATTTAGGCATTCATCTCCTGTGTGTAATGTGAAGAGTTCAGCCATCTTTCCCAGATGTTTATTCCATGACTTTCTTGGCAGAATAGTGGTATTCAAACATGCACTTCACAGCTTGGTCCACATAGAATTTTGCAATTCTCAGAGAAAAGGGTGTAACTTGTTTCTCAGGAAGAAAGAATCATGGTCTCACCTGCATCCATGGGGAGCTGAGAATGTTCACATTAACATGTAATTTTTCCAACAACTTAAGAAAGTGCTTATCTTTATAATGAGAACGATTCTGGAAAATAATGGAGCAAATCACGTTGCAAGGAGCACAGCTCAGGATAAAAGCGGGATCACAGGGTGAGGCTAAAGAATTGGAAACAATTTTAAAATACATTAAAATACAAATAAAAAACAATTGGTCTTTATTAATAGGTATAGGTAATTTTAAATTTTTAAGGAATATCTTACAAACAAATTCCCTTAATAGCGACAAAGAATTCAGCATGCATAAAATCAACACATCACTTTGACCTCAAACCTGAGTTGGCCATTGCAACCTGGCTAGATAAATAATGGTTTGCAAATACTCAATTGTCATCCATTGCTTTTGTTTATACCCTTTTAACTCAAGGTGTCTGCCATTTTTGAAAGAGGGAAAAGACATTATTTGAAAACCTAATAATTCAAGTTTTCAGAGCAGAATCACATCTGTCTGCAAAACTTGTTGACAATAAAGCACTGAGATAGAAAGGGAGAGAATAGGTGGGGAACTGGAAACTTTTTATATATAATACTAGCTGAAAGAGTCATGTATTGAACCAATAGAGAGGTATTGAAGAGAGAGAAATTGAGGGTGAGTTCATGTATTTTGAGAAACAAGTGTAAAAAGCAGAATGCATCTATGATACATGAGAAGAAAAACTAATAAAAACAAACAGTAAGTATAAGATGGATTTGTTTGTCACAAAAAAATAAAATGAGAACTTTTTATTTGAAATATAAATCCTCAGTAAGGAAAAAAATAAATTTAAAAATGCAGACATTTTTCTTATTTCGTATTTAAAAAAAAAAATTTCTTCTTTAAGAAATCAATGTCTGTGTATAGATTTTTTATCCTGAGACTTTACTGAATTTGTTTATCAATTCCAGCAGCCTCTTGGTTGAATCCATGGGGTTTTCTACATATAATATTATGTCATCAGCAAATAGTGAGAGTTTGATCTCTTCTGTTCCTATTTGTATGCCTTTAATTCCACTCTCTTGCCTGATCACTGTGGCCAGGACTTCCAGCACTATGTTGAATAGAAGTGGAGATAGTGGGCAAACTTGTCTGGTTCCAGTTCTAAGTGGGAATGCTTTCAATTTTTCCCCATCCAGTATGATGCTGGCTGTGGGTTTGTCGTATATGGCTTGCATCATTTTTTGGTAGGCCCCATCTATGCCTATTTTGTTAAGTGTTCTTATCATAAAAGGTTGTTGAATTTTGTCAAATGCTTTTTCTGCATCTATTGAGAGAATCATATGGATTTTGGTTTTGCTTCTGTTTATGTGGTGAATTACTCTTATAGATTTGCATATGTTGAATCATCCCTGCATCTCTGGGATGAAGTCTACTTGGTCGTAGCGGATTATTTTCTTAATGAGTATGTGGATTCGGTTAGCTAGAATTTTGTTGAGAATTTTTGCATCTATCTTCATACGGGATATTGGTCTGTAATTTTCCTTTTTTGATGCATCCTTTGTTGGTTTTGATATCAGAGTTATGCGGCCTTCATAAAATGTGTTGGGGAGGAGTCTATCCTTCTCGATGTTGTGGAATAATTTCGGCAGGATTGGCACCAGTTCTTTGTAGGTGTGGTAAAATTCGGGTGTGAAACCATCTGGTCTGGGACTTTTCTTTTTTGGAATGCTTTATTGATGTTTCAATTTCAGACCTTGATATCGGTCTGCTCATGACTTCTATTTCTTCCTGGTTGAGCCTGGGGATGCTGTGTGTTTCTAAAAATTTGTCCATTTCCTCCACATTTTCCAGTTTGTGTGCATAAAGGTTTTTGTAATATTCATAAGTATCTTGAATCTCAATGGCATAGGTTTTAACGCCTCCTTTTTTGACCCTGATAGAGCTTATTAGAGATTTTTCTTTTCTGTTTTTCATGAGTTTAATCAAGGGCATGTCAATTTCATTTATTGTTTCAAAGAACCAACTTTTTGTTTTATTAATCTTCCGTATAGTTTCCTTGTTGCCAATTTCAAAAGTTCTGATTTGATCTTAATAATTTCCCTTCTTCTGCTGGGTTTGGGGTTGGTCTGTTCTTCTTTCTCCAGTTCTTTGAGTCGATTCATTTGTTTGTCTGTTTGTAATCTTTTTGACTTTGGATATAATCATTTATGGAGATAAACTCTACTCTCAGGACTGCTTTGGCTGTGTCCCACAGATTTTGGTAACTTGTGTCACCTTTGTCATTTAGTTCAAAAAATCTTTTAATTTCCATTTTTATTTCATTGCTTATGAAGGAATTGTTCAGCAGGGAGTTGTTTAATTTCCAGGACTTTGTATAGAGTTGAGAGTTTCTGTTGGGGTTGATTTCTATTTTTATTTCACTGAGATCTGAGAAGATGCATGGTATAATTTCTATTTTTTGAAAGTTTTTGAGGCATTCTTTTACTGAGAACCAAATCAAAGACTCAATTCCCTTCATAATAGCAACAAAAAATAAAGTACCTAGAAATATATTCAACTAAGGAGGTAAAAGACCTATACAGGGAGAACTATCAAACACTGAGGAAGAAAATAGCACAGGACGTAAACAGGTGGAACACCATACCATGCTCGTGGGTCGGAAGAATCAACATTGTTAAAATGTCTACACTACCCGAAGAGATCTACAGATTCAATGCAATCCCTATTAAAATACCAACATCATTCTTCACAGATGTGGAAAAATTAATTTTATGCTTCGTATGGAACCAGAGAAGAGCCCGCATAGCAAAAACAATTCTAGGCAATAAAAACAAAATGGCAGGCATCAATTTACCACACTTCGAACTCTATTACAAAGGTTTAATAATAAAATAAGCTTGGTACTGGCAGAAAAATAGAGTCATTGACCAGAGGAACAGAACTGAGAACCCAGATATAAAACCATCCTCATATAGCCACCTAATCTTTGACAAACGAGACAGAAACATACACTGGTTAAAAGAATCATTCAATAAATGGTGCTGGGAAAACTGGATAGCCACATGTAGAAGACTGAATCAGAATCCACAAATCTCACTTCTCACAAAAATCAACTCACGCTGGGTAACAGATTTAAACCTGAGGAGTGAAATTCTTAGAATTCTAGAAGAAGATGCTGGAAATACTCTTCTAGATATTGGCCTAGGCAAAGAATTTATGAAGAAGACCCCAAAGGCAATCACAGCAACAACCAAAATAAACAAATGGCACCTGATCAAATTGAAAAGCTTCAGCACAGCCAAAGAAACTGTCGCAAGAGCAAACAGGCAACCCACAGAATGGGAGAAAATTTTTGCATGCTGCAAATCTGACAGAGGGCTGATGGCCAGAATCTATTTAGAACTCAGGGAAATGAAGAAGAAAAAATCAACCAACCCTACCAAAAAGTGGGCAAAGGACATGAACAGAAACTTTTCAAAAGAAGACAGAATATGGCCCAAAATCATATCAAAAAATGCTCAACATCTCTAATCATCAGGGAAATGCTAATCAAAAACCACAGTGAGATATCACTTATCTCCAGTGAGAAGGGCCTTTATCAAAAAGTCCCAAGATAATCAATGTTGGCATGGACGCAGAGAGACAGGAACATTCATACACTGCTGGTGGGACTGCAAAGTAGTGCAACGTCTGTGGAAAGTAATATGAAGATAATTTAAAAGGATACAGGTAGAAGTACCATTCAATCCAGGAATCCCATTACTGGGCCTCTACCCAAAAGAACAAATGATACTCTATAAGAAAGACACCTGCACTCGAATGTTCATAGCAGCACAATTCACAATTGCAAAGATGTGGAAACAACCCAAGTATCCATCAATACATGAGTGGATTAATAAAATGTGGTATATAAATACCATGGAGTACTATTCAGCTTTAAGAAACAATGGTGATATAGCACCGCTTGTATACACCTAGATAGAGCTGGAATGCATTCTACTAAGTGAAGTATCCCAAGAATGGATAAACAAGCACCATATGTACTCACCATCAAATTGGTATTAACTGATCGACACAAGAGTGCACATAGAAGAATAACATCTATTGGATGTGGGCAGGGGGCAGGTGGGAGGAGGGGACGGGTATATGCATACACAAAGAGTGTGATGCACACCATCTGTGGATGGACACACTGGAAACTCGGACTTGGGGGGGGCAAGGGCAACATACATAACCTAAACGTCTGTACCCCCATAATATCCTGAAATTAAAAAAAAGAAATAAATGTCTATCATCTCCAATCATCCTCAAAACTTAAGGTGTGAGCAAGGCTGCTATTTTGTGGATTCTGAGATATTGTTCCATACAGCCATCAACAGCATATAATATGTTTAAGAAATTTTTTATATTATACGTCTGATTTCTTGTTTCACAAATAATGTATGTTTAAGAAATTTTAAATTTTGATAATCAGTTAGGCCAAGTTTGTCATTTTACAGGTAAGGAAACTAAATTATAGGAAAGGTTTTCTTTTTTCCTGAGGGATCTCCAAAACAAAATTCTTGTAATCAATTGACCAATGAACTTTAGATGTAAGGAGCTCTTAAATTCATATCTATAGTTGCTAAATAAGGGTGATTTGAATACAAAGCTTTTCTGAATAATTGGTAGAACACTGAACAACAGGAAACATCTTGAGTTAGCTGCTTCTATGTCAACCTCTCAGGGCTCCAAGCTTTAGAAAAAGTTTTATTTTAGCCTAGCAGGTGGAGGGTAATTTAAGAAGCCTTGGGGATTTTGTTTGTGTGTGTATAATAATTTTCAGTTTTTCCTTTCACTATATTTGGAAGAGAATATTTTAAGAGGTAATTTATAATCCAAGTTAATAATCAGATTCATTGTGACAAGAACTTCATAAGTTAGTAGAGTTAACAGTGGGAGGAAAACAATTACCACAAATTTCTAATCCAAAATCCAATTAAATGTGGGGGAAAAAATAAGCATAATTGTAAACAGAGCCAAATTACACTTAAGAAAGTTGGGGTAAAGAGTTAACTGATAACAGTCAAAGTCTAGTGAAATAAATCATTATATAAACAGGTATTTTTTTTACTTTGCACATTTATACTATAGCATGTTTACTCAAAATATGTAATTTAATATGGTAATGCTTAACAAGAAATAATTAATGCTGATATATCTAAATAGTGTAGCAGTTATAGAGAAATAATAATTGATGAAAATTGTACTAAGTTACACCTAAGCATTTAAAAGTATATATATGCCTTTTGCTAGCCAGAACTGTAGCAGGGCCTGGAAAGAAACCCACAGACATGTCAGTGAGGCTGACTGTACAAA
>RJWJ010037115.1:0-15834 GCA_004363605.1 Indri indri | reverse complement strand
CGGTTGGGGAAGGTTCTCGGGATCTCTCTGTGTCATTTCTTACAACTGCATGTGGATCTACAACTATCTCAAAACAAAAAGTTAATTGAAGAAAGTGCCGTGGTTTGAAGGCTCACGTTGAAATTAAATCCCCAACGTGGCAGTGTTGAGAGGCGGGTCCAGAGGTGACTGGTTGTGATAGGTCCGCCCTCATAGACAGTGTAACCCATTCGTGGATTAACAGATTAATGGATCCATGAGTTATCCTGGGGGTGGGCTGGTGGCTTTATGAGAAGACGAAGAGCCGGCGCGCCCAGCCCCTCACCACGCGATGCCCTGTGCTGCCTGGGCCCCAGCAGAGAGTCCCCACCAGCAAGAAGGCCCTCCCCAGACATGGCCCCTCGACTGTGGACTTCTCAGCCTCCATAATTGTAAGAAATAAATTCATTTCCTTCATAAATTACCCAGTTTCAGGTATTCTGTTATAAGAATCAGTAAACGAACTAAGACAGAAAGTAAACAGAGAAAGTCAACAATTCAGTCCGAGGGGCGGTTGCTAGAGGGTCACGGGCTCCGAGAGGGCAGCAGGGCACCCATGAGGGCTGGCATGTCGGGAAGAGCGGTCACCAGACCACGGCTACGAGATCACTTGGAGCCAGTCATTAAAAGACAGGAACAGGTATTTCTTGGCAGCAGGAACTGCATGAACAAAGACCCAGAGGCAAGGGAGAATGCCGTTCCCTGGGGACAGGGAGAGACATTCAGACTTTAAGCAGAGCCCCAAGGAGTCCCTCTGAGGCAGGGGTGAGGAGGTGGGCAGGGGCCAGGCACGGGTGACTCACACCGGGCTGGACACCCGGACCCTCTCCAGACGGCGGCAGGTCACTGATGGGATTCACGCAGGGGGTGGGATTTGAAGTTTGTGTCTGAGAACCAACTCCAGGCTTCCACTGGGAGATGTTGGCCTTCTCCCCTCCCTGTCCCGCTGTCCCTGTGATGGCTCTGTTCAGAAGAGCACTTCCCCGCTGTGGGGGAGATGCTGGCAGAAGCCACCCATCCTCCCAACTCCGAAGCCAACTGTGCAGAGAGAGCCTCCGCTCCAGGTCCCAGGAATGTCTGAGGTTTGCTCCGACCGCGCCACCTAAGCATGTCATACTCCTACCTGGTGCCGGGAAGAGAGAACTGATCCACTTACACTGGTCAGGAGTGGAGGCCCATTCAGACCTTGCAGTCTGCGTGGGGGAGGGGCCCCCAAACAAAGCCTGGGGCTGTTACCCAGAGCAGGGTGATGACGTGGGCAGGGAAGCATCAGCCCTCCATTCCAGCAAGGCGGGAGAAGGAAGGGTGCTTTCCAGGGAGAGTCCTCATCAGCCACGAGCACGGTCTCTGGCGCCCTGAGACCACACTGGCCCGGCCAGGCCCCATGGAGTACTCTGTAGTGTCCCAGGCTCTCCCCAGGGGTCTGCTGCACCACGTCCAGCAGCTGGAAGCCACTTGCTTCTGGAGTCTGCAATGGACAAAACATGCCAAGAAAAAAATAATCCCCTTGAAATAAATTAGTAACTACTATGCTCCCTTCTGTGACACCGTGTGTCTGCTGTGCTCCTGCCTGTGGAGTGGGGGCTGCAGGCTGGCCTCATTCAACATTGATCTGGATGGGGAGGGGACCCCCCACTGCCCACCAGCCTCCTGGGTCGGGGAAGGGGGGCTGCCGAGAAATGGGGTGACTGGTAAACCGGAGGGAGCTGCTCCACCTCTCCACGCAGGAGTTTCCTCATCGGTAAAGTGCAGGTGCTAATAATAGAGCACATCATAAAATTTCAAAAAATGTCAGTTAATGCAACTACTATTTTATTAGTCTAATTACATGAATCAACATATGGCCCAGGCTTGCTTCTGTGCGTCACCCACCACCCGTGCCCACTAAACAGAGTCGGACCCGAAAGCTACTTTCTCCCGAGTGAAATAACTCCCTGGGGCCTGAACCGACCCTAGGACCTCACACGGCTCCTGCCTCCCCAGGGCGAGCTGTGCCCAGCGACTGCCCCAGCCCCTGGTTTGGGGCCAGGACAAACTGCTGGGGCAGCTCACACTGCAGAGCTCCCTCGGATCAGGCCGCGCTGGGCCTCGGCCGAATGCCCCCTTGCTCGGCTTCCCGCGTACGCTGCCCTGCGTCTGGGTTTCCCCTGGGATCCCTTCCTTCCTAGATCACTTGCTCCTGAAGGCTCGTCTCACCGTCTGCTCTTGGGGGGTGCTGGCCTTAGAGACCCCCAGAGGCTAGGTCAGCACCCACGTCCACATGGGGGATGGGGTGGGTCTGAATCCCGGTGGCTTGGCCCCATGGCCCTGTTCTCAGACCACCCCCACCCCCCACCAGCCCTGCAGTCCACCCCGTGCAGGCCTCGGCTCTGGGCAGGGCAGTGAGAAACAGCTGACTCCAGAGAGGCCACGAGTGCTCACTCTGGGGACACCCTTCTCCTGGAGGGATGGTGTTGAGCAGACTCAGCTCCTGCGGGGCAGGGCGGGTGGAGTACCGGGCACATGGCGCAGGCCACCTGGGCCTGCTCAGGGGAGGAGCGTGGGGCCGGGACTCAGAGGTGCGACTGCAGTCCCGGCTTCCCTGTTGGCCCTGTGACCCCAGGAAAGTCTCCTGGCTAGTCTCAACTTCACCTTGCAGTGGGGGACTCCATCGTCTGCAGAGAAGGAATAAAAACACAGGTCTCCCGTTAGGGGAAAAGCCTTGTCACCTCCCAGCGTGCCCACGTTGAGGAGTGAGGGCGACCACAGGGGTGATGGGTGGAGATGTGGGCTGAGGTCTGCGGCCCACCCCGCGCATGCTCTGGGACTCAGGTGCCGAGCACTCAGTGCTGGGGGGACTTTCTGTATCATCCCCAAGTCGCTCCTCTTCCACGGGGACCCCAGAGCACCTGTGCCACTGTCACACCCCTCAGATACGAATGCACCAAATTCGACCCCAAGACCAAATGTGCCAGTTCCTGAGCGGGACCCAGCAGACAGAACCCGTGTCCAGCAGCTTCGGTAACATCGCTGCCCGCACCGAGGACTTACACACACCAGGAACCGGGGTTAACATTTTATAATCATTCCATCTTCCCCGCAAACGTGCGAGGAGGGGACTGCTCTCTCTCCCCCTCCAGGTGAGAAAACCCAGGTCCACAAACAACTGTAGATACATCTGTAGAAAGACAGATTAGGTGTCGATGATAACACTAAAGCTCATGGACCATTGTGGATTTGGACAGGCAGGCAGGCGGGAGGAAGGGGTTTGTGCAGAAACTATTTATTACATTCAGAACACAATGAACCTGAGTTATTCTTGTTTGTGTGTGTGTGTTTTATTTTGTTTGTCATTACTACATTTCTTCTCCTTCTGGAAGATCACAGAAATAAATATCTCTTGGTAATAAAATAAAGCGAGAACCTGCCACCTTCGCTTCCTGCCGGTGCGGGCAGATGCGCGGCGCGGTAGGTCACAGTGTCAGGAAGAGGCTGGGGCGGGTGAAGTGTGGCCGCCCTCAGTCAATTAATGGCAATAATTACACACTGTAAACAGTCTGGCATATAATTAAGGCTGGAGGCCTGGGGCTGGGGCGCGCACCCCGTTGAGACTGGCATCACCAGACAGTGGGGGCTGGGGACTCATCCCCCGGAGCCATCGAAGTGCGGGGTCTGCCCTCAGCCAGGCTGCGGCCTCCTCCCACCCAGGCCCCGTGGGTTCTCAGGACAAAGCCCGCCTTCCAGGGGAGCCGCGTTCTGGCCAGGTGCCTGGCTTCGCAGAGGGGACTGGCCCTGTCCCAGTGCTTCTGCAGAAACAAAGCAGCCGGTGACTCTCAGGCCCCAGAGAGCGCCTTGTCCTGGGAGGGAGGGTGGCTGTCCCTTGGCCACCGGAAGCTCATCAGGCTTGAGCCTGAATTCACCCTTTCCCTCTTCTTCTTCCCGCAGACGGCTCCACCTACGTCTCCAAAACCCACTGCTGAGCTCACACCCAAACCCCCAAACCCCGGAGTTCACCCTGAGTCACCACCCTGCCCCGCCGACCTCTGACGTCCAATCTGTTCGTGCGTTTGTTCACGTCGCCCATAAACGCTCATTAGGAGCCTCCCGTGAGCCAGGCTGTCTGCCATCGCCCAGGACTGTCAATCCCACCTCCCAAACGTCCTCCGCTTCCCCCCGCCCACCTGGAGCAAGGCCCCGTCCCCTCGCCAATGGCAGCCCACCCCTCTTGGCCTCTCACGTCCTCTCCAGCCCCTCCAGGGTGGGATCAGAAAACACAGTCTGGCCAGGCCTCTTCTCTGCTTACGGCCTTCCAGGAGCTCCCCACGGCCCCGCGATGAGCGAAGTCCTGGCCAGCCCTGCACAGCCGGCCTGTGTCGCGTCCAGCCCTGTCCCCTCCCCTCGCCTGCTTCCGGGCCTCGGTCAGCTCTCTCTCCCCCTCCCCCTTGCCCAGGAGACTTCAGCTTGTTTTTTATGTCCTGTTTAGACAGCCTTTCCTCAGAGGAAGCTCATCCGACCCTCCTTCTTGAGTCAAGCTCCCTGGGACATGGTTCTACGATTCATAGTTACGTATTTTTGGAACCGTTTGTTCGATGTCATCCTCCCCTGACCGGTTGTCGTAAGTTCCGGGACAGCAGGGCCTCACCTGGCTTGTTTATTGCTCTATCTCCAGGGCCAGGAGCAGCGTCTTGCACCTGGTAGGTTTTCCCTTTGTTGAATGAATGAGTGAGTAAATAAACAAGTCCATGAATGAATGAGTGGCTTTTATTTTCCTCTGGAACATATAGAGGCAACATGTCACATGTTCAGCTTTCTGGGTTTTTTTGCAACCCACCTTGAGCATTCTATTTATTTTTGGTTTGATTCTTGTCAGTTGTCATTTCTGTCCTTCGGGTTCCCAGGGTTGTGGGGATTAAACAGGGCTACAGAGTATTTTACGTCCCTCCCATTGTTGCTTCCTCTTGACTCTTGGCTGGCCTGTGACTGAGTCGACCGATGGGTATGGTGGAGAGATGCTCTGTCAGTCCTGGCCTTGCCTTAAGAGCACTGCCGGCTTCCCTTCCTCCTGAACCTGAGCCTCCTTGGATGCAGCCTGACTCCTCTGGGGCGGCCATGCTGAGAGGAAGCCCAAGCTCGCCACAGGTTGAGTGGTGCAGAGAAAGGAGGAGGAAGAGGAGGAGGAGGGAGGAGAGAGATACCCAGCCAGCCCCCAGCTGTTTGGGTCCTCCCAGCTGAGGTCTCAGACCCTTGCTGTGCCTTGACCACCTGACCTGCAGTATTACGACACATCATGGTGATAAATCCCAGAATCGCTGTGTTAAGCCTTGATATTGGGGCAGTTTGTTGTGCAGCGATAGACGACCAGCACAGGGGCTCCCCGGCTTCGGCAGAGAAGACCAAGCTTCAGGCCTTTAAATAATGCCACATCCACCCCTGCTCATCTCGCTTGCTGATCCTCCCGGGTAGAGCCTGCTCCCCTAAAACACAGCTCCGAGCACAAACAAACAGAGAAATGTTTCTGACTTACGAGGCAGAAACATTCCTTTGGTTTTGTGTTTTGGAGAGTCTCTCCTTGTGGTCTTTTATTTTTCCAAAACAGACTCCCAGTTGGTTTTCATTATCCATGTGACTGCTGGAAAATTCTAATCCCTAATGCAAAACCTATATTTTAAGAACAGCAATCAAGAAAATTAAGAAGAAAACTATGTCCAGAAGGAATGGAGCATTCCAGAATGCGCCGGTGGGGAGGGTGGGAAATGCTCTGAGGCCAGAAAACTGCTCTTTTCTTTTCACTCCACGGTCCCAGCCCAGAGCTCGCCTGTGGCCTGAGGCCTGAGGCCTCGGCCTCCTTTTCCACAGGAGTGTGGTGGAGGTTGGCCCGGTGGGGTGGATGTAGAATTGTCTGAATGTCTGAGTATCTGTTATTTGCCTTCTCTGCCAAAGCTGGGGACCCCTGTTCTGGTCATCTGTTGCTACGACGTGTATGTTGTCTGAGCAGAAGTGGCCTCCTCTTTGAGGCTGAGCTGCGGGTCTTGTCTGCAGGTGGAAACACACCTGTCCTCAGCGCAGGCCCCCTGCCATGCAGACACGCTCCATGGCAGGCATATGGCCCACTGCACAAAGTCACAGTGTCAACTTGCCAGCAGCTCCCAGAGGGACACTCACTAACCACCTTCCTCAGACTCAGTGCCAAGAGAAGGTATGTGGGCAACTTTATGGATGAGTGACCAGGGATGTGTCTGGGATTCAGGCGGATGTCACCTGGAGGATGAGGAGCTGCATCCCCCTCCTTGTGAAATGCTTGTTTCTTTCAGCTCCCTAAGGGTGAAGGAAGGATGTCAGACGGAGCAGGCGCAGGCTGAGGGGGAGGTTGGGGTGGACAGTAAAGGATTGGGGTGAAGGGAAGCCCTGGGACAGACCAGGCTGACGCTGCCTGGTGGAGAAAAGTGGTGGAGTTGGTGTCAGCATTGCCCAGGAGGGCCCTGGGGTGGGGCAGGGGAAACCAGTGGTTAGAGCAGAACATTCAGTGTCGATGTGGTCAGGAGTGCCAGGGACTGGCCTGGCGCATGGGCAAATGTTCCAGACCCTTCGGTTCTACAAATTGCTCTCTGGCAGCCCAGGCCATCTTCTCCAAACCTTCTCTAAAATTTAGTCATGTCTTGTCTGCTCTTTTTCAAATCCTTCAGTCCTCCCAACATCTATCCTGTATGCCTTGGTTCTGGTGAACTTCCTTGGTCTCAGACATAAGAAGCTTCTTCTAGTTCCCTGTGCTCATTCTCCTCTGCCTACCCTAGGACTTTTGCATGTGCCAGTCCCTCTATATGGAATGTTTCTCTCTCCTCTCCTCACCTCATTAACAGCAATTCAGCCTTTAAACCTTGATCAGTTATCATGTTTTTAGGGAAACATCCCTTGAGCTAGGTTTATTTCCTATTCTTTCATCTTCTAGCCTTACGTATTCCTCCCTTTGACTCCCAGTCAGAGTTTGGGTCATTACGAGCTGTCTCTCTCGCAAGCAGCGTCGCTCTGTGAAGGCAGAGACCTCATCTCTTTTGGCCCATCATTGTGTCCCAATACCCAGCACACAGGAGGCGGTTCAGAAATTTTGTTGAATGAATGGGTGATGTGAATCACTCACTCGAGGTGGAAGAGCGGATCACTGGGCTCTGGTGTGTCCTGGTTTGCTTCCGATTGCCCTAGCCTGACCTAGACTGTTCCTCAATACAGGGCAAGTCATGGGAGATTTATTGTCCCTGAGGGGGGAGAAAAATTTAACTCATTTTTATTTTTATGGTGCTACCAGGGGGGCAGATTTCAAGGCCCTGGAGCAGTCCCCTTGCCTGCCCTCTCACTCACGGTAAACCACGCTGATTTGGCCCCGGCCCGGAAGCTTTCCCTGACCCCTACCTCACGCCATACACAAAAGGCAATTCTAAGATAACCTGTGAATTTAAGAAGTAAAACAATAAGGCTTCAGGACGACAACAAAGGAAATTGTCTTTATGACCTTGTGGTAAGCAAAGAACTCTTGAACAGGACACAGACGGCATCGACTGAAGTGGGATGGATTGCTGCACTGGACTGCAGTACGATTAAGGAATTCTCTCCAGCAGAAGAAACCAAAAGAGAGTAACAGGGGCCCAGAGCCGGAGAAACTTACGTGCAACGCAGACACTCAGCAAAGGTATGTGAGGGGCTCCCGCGGAGCTTGGAAGGAAAGATAGACCACAAGAAAGGCAGCAAAAGACATGAAAAGGCACCCACAAAAGAGGACGTTCTGATGCCCAATAAACTTATCAAAGGAGAGTCACCTCTGTGGTCATCAGGGCAATGACTGAAGAGGAGAGTCTTAGCCATACACACTCGCCAGAGTTACCAAAACGTAATACGCAGGCAATACCGAGTGTGGGCTGACATGTGGAACAGCTGCCTGCTGGTGCGACAGTAAATGGTTTGACTTTGGAAAACTCTGTTAGTGTCTAACAAAGCTGAGCGCGTTTGTGCCTTGTACCATTCATTCCATTCCTGGGCGTAGACCCAACAGACACACGTACGTGTGTCCAAGGGAAGACTTGCACAAGGACGTTCATGGCAGTGCTGTTCGTAATAGCCCCAAACTGGAAACAGCCCACTGCCCATCCGCTGTAAAAAGGCTTCACACGCTGGAACAGGGCTTGGCACAAGATGGAATAAACTAGTGCCATGTTGCTCCACCCCCGTCACCAACAGAGACTTAAAATCGTGCAGACGAAGCCAGACCCAGAAGACTGCAGACAGTGTGATCTCATCCACAGCCAGCATGAGGGAGACGCCACTGCCCTACGGGGACACGTGGGGCTGAAGCTGGGATGGGCTGGGGCCGCGTGGGGCCGGAGCTGTTCTTTTTCTTCTCGTGGAAGGTGGCAACACGGTGCGATCACTCCATGGAGATTCCTAGAGCTGAAAGCTTGTGGTTTGTTCACTTACGTGAATGTGACTTACACGTCTGTTAACGTTTACCTAAAAACAAATGGAAAGAAACACAGTCAGTGCACACCCCAGCCACCCCCTCCCGGTGACCCAGTCCATCTTCCTCCGCAGTGCCTGCGCCGCGGAGTCATTTGGGGCCCAATTTTGTGAGTCTAAGTGGCTGAAAGTGTCTGTGCGCCAGTTCTCTCCTCTGTGGAATGAAGGCGATGATGACGGTGCCTTCTCGGGTTGTGAAGGTTAACCGAGGTGCTGTCTGCAGAGAGCGGGCAGGCTTAGGGTGCGCACAGATTTCTGCGGTCAGTGGGACTCCCCACTCTCCGAGACGGTCTCGTTAACAGACAGTCATCCTTGCCCTGCTGAAACGCAGACTCAGAATGAACAGGGTCTCAACAGTCTCCGTCCCCGTCTCGCCTAGTTCAGTGCTTGGCCACTGCAGCTACTAAATTAATATTCATTAAAAAAAATGGCTGAGCAAAAGTCAGGGGACCTTTGAGGCAGAGCCGGCCCCAAGCACAGGTGAGACAAGGAGGCATTTCTGGTCCAAGTGCCAGAGGGAGGGAAGCAGGTGGAGGTGGGTCAGCCGGGCCCCACTTGCTCGGCCAGTGCCCAGGAGGGGCTGCCACTCGAACATCCAGCCCTTGCACCTGACCTGAACTTGCGACGAAGGGGGAATAAGGCGGAAGCCGCTTGACTGGAGGAGGCCACCCCTCCCCGCTCGCAGGCGGAAGAGGCAGCCTTCCCAGCTTGCCCAGAACTCTTGTTCCAGGGCCAAAACGAAGCCTCTGGAGTTGCTCCCCGCCAGGGTAGACTTGACATTTTTTAAAAGCTATGCTAGGACCACACAGACCAGGAAGAATGTTCCCTGAAGGCATTGAGCAGGACCCCGAAGCCTCCCCGGCTACAACAAGGCAGCTGTCCATGTCCTTTACTGCTGAGGTCCCTGCCTAGCAGTGAGCCGTGGCTGGATGGCGGCAGCTCCCAGGGACCCCAGCCCAGGCAGGAGCAACTGGCTGCAGCGGGTGCCCGTGGCCCAGCCGCCTAATTCTGCCCAAGGAGGTGATGGGGGAGGGTGCGAATGTGCCCCCCTTTTCCAGGGAGCTCTGTCTGACAGGACATAATAAAAAATCTTTTAATCTTTGTCACTGTGGGTAGGTGGGAAGGCCAAAAGTCTCAATGTTTTAAAGGGTAATTTTAATTAGTATGTAAATTCGACTCAAGGCATTAAAATGTCATTTGCTAAGTAAATGTTGCTGCGCTCCGAGTTCAGGTATTTATTTGATCCTGTCCTGCCAAGGTGCCTTTGTGGGTTTCCTGCGTGTGTAATAACAGCATTTCAAAAACAAAATGAAATTCTCTCTCTGTCACAATGCGCCCGGGTCACCGCTCCGCCGCCGGCGATGTGACCGGAATATCTCAAGGCAGCGGCGGCCGGCCCTGGTGATAGCGCTCTCACCCCTCCCTCCGCCTGTCTGAGCTGGTCCCTCAGGGCTGCGAAGGGGACCCTCGACCCCTGAACCCGGGCTCTGGGCAGCCCCACAAAGGAGAGGTGGGTCCTGCCCACGGGGTGACCGCCAGTTCCCTGCAGGGGGAGGAGGTGGGGAGTGTCCGGGGGTTCCAGAGTCGCTCCACCTGTGAGCGACTGAGTCACGTCACGGTCTCCAGAAAGCCTGCGTGAACCCCGGCAGCAGAAAGGGCGGAAGATGTCCAGAGGCCACGTTTTCCCTAATTCCAAGATAAATGGTGAGTTAATGACAGGGATACAAAGAGCCGGAGATAATTGTCCAGCCCCTCGATGCGCTGGAATTTACCCCCAGTCGAGATCAAAGCATATTCTGAATGTTAATTAAGCTTCACGTAACCATCCCCATGTGCATGTGTGTGTGCAGGTATGTGCATGTGTGTACATGTATGCGTGTGTCTGCATGTGTGTGCATGTGTGTGTCTGTGTGCATGCAGCCCAGTGGCAGCCCTAAGCTGCCCACTTCCCACAGTGGGAGACCGTCCTGCTCCCAGCCTTGTCTAGACGCAAGTGTGACAGCCACTGCCAGGTCTGAGCCAGCTGTGTGCGAGTGCCTGTGTGTGCATGTGTATATGTACATGTGTGGAGGTGCATTTGTGCCTATGTGTGTGTGCATGTGTGTGTGTGTGTGTGTGTGTGTGTGTGTGTGTGTGTGTTGGGGGTAATTCTTCTGTTCCAGATGCCCAGATGCCAAGACTGAGGCTGGCAGACACAAGAAATTGTCTCCCCTCCTCCCACTCCCTCAGCCCATCGCCCTTTCCTGATACGGCCACTGAAGGAGGAGCTGGGAGGCATTTCCAGGGCCTGGGAGAGGCTGGCTCAGAAGCACCCGCAAATGAGCGGGTTCTCACGCTGGCCTTGCCACTCACAGCTGGGACCTTGATCCCCTGCCCCTGACCCCTCTGCAGCCCCTGACCTCCTCTTCTCCAAATCAGGAAATGGCACCATAGGCATCCAGGTGGCCAAGCCCCAAAGCCAGGGCATCCTCTGGGACTCGGCTGGGGACTGCATCTGGTGTGGAGGGGAGGAGAGGCTGGGAGAAGTGTGCAGTGTGGACCGGGGAGAAATAGGTTGCTTCTGCACAGTTTATGGGTGTTAAGTCAATACCCTAAGACCTCCAGCCCCGTCTGGCGAGTTATACCTGCCCAGCCCGCCAGAGCACTGATTGTCACTGTAAAAACATCCCCCCTTCGGCTGCTGAATATTGACATTGTACAATCCAAGCAGAATATACTAAAGAGGCGTTCCTTCCCCCACGCCCGTTGTGCTGGAAGAAGTTACCGGGACAATGGGTTTCAAAGGGCTCTTTTCCTTCTGTCACCGCAGCATTCACTAAAAATGCCGGCTAGGACCTACCGGGTGCGGCCCCTGCTCGGCACTGGGGTTGAACGTGGAAAGATGGACGACACCCCCCTCAGAGCCCACGGTTGGGAGGACGGATGGAAGTCACGAGAAGTCAGGAAGCAGGTGTGCCTCCTCCACAGGTGAGCAGAGAGTTACGGGGACACCATCCGACCTCTCCTGAGCCTTTGGGAAATGCCAGGTCGTGGTGAGCATTAGCAATCCTGACCCCAGGCACTGGCTCCGGTGTCCCCAGGCTGGTACCGTCCATGCACCTCTGACTTCAGCCACGGGGACTGGCTCTGTGCCAGCTCAGCACATGCACCACTCTGAGCACAGGGGCACCCTCTCTGCTCTCTGCTCCGGAGCCTTCTCAGAAGCCAAGGGAGCCCCCTTTGCCAAGCCAGGGTGTGGCCCAGAAGCAGGGACCCTCCGACCAACAGGCGTGCCAGCTGACGGACCAACGCTCCAAACCGCTACCTTCAGGCGGACAACACGGAGAGCTTCTGTTCACTTCTCCTGGGGCAGTGGAGCCCTCGTCACCTGGGGGTGCATCCTTGAGCAGGAGTCTCCTCCTTCCCTGTCTCACTGGGCACCCCCTGTCCCCAGGGTCACCTCAGAAAGAAACTTCAGGCTCTGCTTTCTGCAGAACCCGGACAGCTGCTGACCCATAGTTGGCACCCAGGAGAAGGTCCCTCCCTCCATATCATCACTGTCCAGGGAGCAGGAACAGACAGCCAGAGCCAGAGTCAGTCTCAGAGATCATCGTCAAGTTACTCTGTGAGCTTGGGCACCAGGGGAGAGGCTGTCCAGCCTCGTGTGCAACAAGCACTTACTGAGTTCCTCCTGGAGCCGGGCACCGTCACAGAGCCCTGGCATGTAACCCCCCAATCAAGAAGGTGAGCGTTGTCCTGAGGCACAGTTTGTCTACACCTGTGGTTTTTCCCTAGGGGTAACAATACCCCCACCAGGGGGCATTCCGCGTTGTCTGAAGACAGTTTGGTTGTCCCAACTGGCGGGGAGGGGCGCAGTTACTGACATCTAGAGGGTAGAGGCCAGAGATGCCACTGAACATCCTGCAGTGACATTCACAAGGCAGAGGGCAGCCCCTGAGATGAAGAGTGACCCAGACCACGGCGTCAGTAGTGCCAAGGTGAGAAATCATGGTCTACATCTGCCTCTGCTAGTTTCCCCTAAATGAGCTTCAGGTCCTGGTCCTGCCCACTTGAAACTCCTCCCTCTTGACCCTCTGAAGAGAGCTGTGGTTTAAAAGGCAGGCTCTAGAGTCAGAATGACTCGGGCTTGAATCTTGCCGCAGCTGCTTACTAGCTGTGTGAGGTTAACGAACCTCTCTGAACCTCAGTTTGCTCATGGGTGAGTTGGCAATAGTAGCAGAGCCTATTTCAGAGCCGTGTAGGACGCCGTCCGCCAAGGCTCGTACAGCTCCCAGTGAGATGAGCCCCCCGCAAGTGGCAGATTTTATCATCACTGCTGGAGCTGCCGGCGCGTTCTGAACCGAGACCCTTGCTGACGAGAGACCCCGGCCACTCAAGGGGAGGTGGAGACCGGCTTGCGCAAGCGTCTCCCCGTCTTCAATGTGAGGGCGCCCCTCGTGGTTGTGATTTTGCCCCAGACTCCCACCCACATCCCAGAGGTTTCAAGTTAATGACTACATTTCCCTGTTTCTAGAAAACTGAAAAGCTATAAATATGCAAAGACGCTTCGGTGGGCTTGAGGGTCTGGAGTAGGAGGCGCTAAGACGGCGTTCCATCTCCTGAAAGGTGAGGCGGTTTTCCTCCTGCTCCCGCAGTTTGGTGCTAGGGACAGGAGCCTGCGTCTCCCCCAAACTCTTATGTGGACGTCCTAACCCCTAGTGTGATGGTATTTGGACGTGGGGCCTTTGGCGGGCAACCAGGTCATGAGGGCGGAGCCCTCTGAATAAGAGCTTTCTCCCTCTCTGCCATGCGAGGACAGCGAGAAGGCCCATCTGCAAACCAGGAGCGAACGGGCCTCACCAGACACCGCATCTGCCGGCACCTCAATCTTGGACTTCCCAGCCTCCGGAACTGTGAGAACTAAGTATTTGTTATTTAAGCCACCCCAGGCTATGATATATTTGTTACAGCAGCCTGAGAATCAAAACGGCATTAGGAAGAACACTGCGTGTCAAGGACATAAAACCAGGCTGGAGGAAAGCAGCAGCGGCTGAAGTTACAGGGCCTTCGCTGGCTGACCCCGGGGCCGGACCGGGTCAATTTTATTTGGCATTTCCCTAAATATCGGTCCTCTCCTATCATCCCATCAGTGCAGGGAACTGCAGTGGCTTCCATTAGCCGGGCCACCCTCTAATCAGAGAGCCACGGAAAGCGGTCGAATTCCGTTTTGTTGCAGGTAAAGTTGGGATTTCCGGTTCTGAAATCCTCTGATGCTTCTTCTCAGTTCAAGGTAGTGACCCGAACACACACATCCAAACCCCCACCTTCCAAACTCCCGCGGACGTGACCAGAGCAATATAACAGCAATGTCAACCGGCCATTGGCCCACCTTGGTTCCCAGGGCCCCGATGTGAGCGCTCCCGGCCGGGAGGGGTCTGGAGTCTAAGACGTGTGCTTTGCAACCACCGAGTCTCTAAATACAAGTCCAGCCTGCATTTGGTGCCCAGCGGCAGAGACTGTATGTAGCAGGCAGATTAGGTGATGTTCAAGGATAATCATGACTCCACTTGGTTTTGCCTTTGGTGCCATCTTTAGGACTTAACATCAGGCCATCCGCCAATCACTCTTGTGGTGATGGACCCTGTGCAGCAGGGAGGGGCGTGAGGACAGCGGACCACCGGGCAGGCACCTGTGGTGGAAGGTGAGGGGTGCGGACGTCCACACAGAGCAGGGATGAGTCAGCATCCCATAGCTGAGCTGGGGGTGTCCACTCTGCCTCCTGGCCCAACTGCTGGGGGACGAGGAGCCAGGAAGTGAACCCAAGAAGGACATCTCAGGAATGTGGACGGGAGATGGAGGAAGCTTTTGTTCACCCACATGGTCACTGGAAGACTCCTGTTCCCAGTGGTGTTTCTCCCCCTGGACAGGGAAGGGCTGGCTGGGGGCACACCCTGCAGACCTCCTCCCGCCAGCCATCTCCTCCCTCCCGCCTCTTCCCCGCTGCGAGAACTCACCTCCCAGGACTCAGGCTGAAAACAGTCACCCCCTACTGCTAGGAGACGCCACGTGACCCAGTCCAGCCAAGGCCACGTGAGGAGAGTGTGGCAGACACCCCCAGCTCCCTCTTGCATTTCTCTGCATCCATTTCGCTCCTGCAGTAGCCTGGCCAAAGTACAGGGCGCACAGTTCAATTTGAATTTCAGAGAAATGATGAACACTTTTTTAGCATGAGTATGTCACAAATATTGCATGGGACACACTCACACTAAAAATTCTTTGTTATTGATCTGAAAGTCAGATTTAACTGGGAATACTGTATCATAAGCTTGCTAAGTTTGACAACTCTATTCTGCATGCTTTTGACCCTTACCTGCAATTGTCTTCAAAGAACTGCCCTGGGGCTGCTGGTTCCTTGTGCCTCCAGAAGGGTCGGGGATTATATAACCCTTGGGGTGGCCCTGAGCCAGAGACTCCAGAGTGCAGGAGCCCAGCTCCCTTGCCCGGAGGGAGCACAAGTGCTGAGGCGTGACTTGCTCTCCAGAGCTCCCTGCAGGATCAGGCTGAGGCTGGAGTGGGCCTGAGATTCCACACCTGTTTTTCTCTCTCCACGACTCATGGGAGAGCTTTCCTAATAATCCTGCATAGAGCCTCGTCTCCGGGTTCTTCTGGAGGAACTGACCCAAGGCAAAGAGCATCTGTGAAAAAATGTCTTCCCTGACAAAAGGAAGAGGCTTCTTGGACAATCCATCCCTCCCATCCTACTTGTGAGCCATGTCTGGGAAGAGGGATGTGTGTGTCCTGGCAGCCGTTTTGTGAACATGGCTGGAGGGGGCCGTGTGGAAAGATGGGAAGGGTCTGCACCCAGTTTCGTCGTATGTCCTGTTACTTGCAGCCAAAGGCGCTACAACTGATTCAATCAGAATGGGGTGGCGTCAAGTTCCAAGTCCAGGAGGACACTGGGTGTAGACTGAGGGCAGGGACTATGTCTGCCTTGTCACCACTACACCCCCTTGCGTGGCCCTGAATGTTGGTGCTTCATAAATACCTATTTAATTAGGGCCAATAGCTCATATTTATTGAGCATGTATGTATGTGCTGGGCTACGCTAAGTCATTTCCATGTGTTAATTGTCTCATTGACTCGTTGGAGCAACCCCTCCGAGGACCACTTTCTATGCATATTTCCCTGACAAGGAAACCGAGGCAGAGAGGGCGTCGTGCCCAAGGACACACAGGCAGCAGGCGGCACAGCACCAAGTCCAGGCAGACTGGCTCAAGAAACTGTGCTCTGTCTGCCCTGGGCATCTTCCTGAGCCTCGGGGGACGGCTCACGATGAACCCCAGGCTTCTGTCGTCC